>JAZDUH010000153.1:805000-849280 GCA_036419115.1 Scarus forsteni | reverse complement strand
CACATTATCAACACAGCTAATAACTCACCATTAAGCTGCTCAGCCCCCTCACACACACACACACACACACACACACACCCACACACACCTACACACACACACACACACACACTCTGACCTGATGTCATTCAGCTCACGGTCACATGTTCAGTCAGGACTCTGCAGCAGTTTTCTCAAATTAAAGGAACAATCAAATAAATCAGGGTCCACTTCAGAGTCATCCTGATAAAATGTTGATGATTAGAATAAAATCAGTTCAGCTGCACTTTTCTGAACGGAGCTCCATGACCAGAGTAAAACTGAGTTTTCATCCTAGTCCTACATCTTAAAAACTAAAGTGGTTTAAATGTTTCTCAAACTTGAGATTTCAGATCCGTAGATGCTTTAAAAAGATACAATTAGAACAATCTGATCTGATCTGCCGCACTTATGAATTAATGTGCTGCTTTACGTAACGCTGTTACTGAGATGTGTAATTCATAAATCAAAACAGGTTTGTAAATCCTTTTCAGCCTTCAGTCATTAGATTACACCAGAAAGACAAGATGTTTCATGTTCAGACTGATAAACTTTACTGTTCTCTGGAAATGTTCACTTGCTTTTGAACTGTTGCCTGCAGCATGTTCCAGAAAAGCCGGGACACCGCTGCATTACATCACCTTTCCGTTTAACAGCACTCCATTAGCTTTGATTAACCAGGGACACTAATTGTTGCAGCTCTGAATTCTTTCTGAGTTTCTCAACAGTTCTGGGTCTCTGTTGTTATATTTCGTGGTTTATAATAAGCCACACATTTAAAATCAGAGACAGGCCTGGATGGCAGCAGGTCAGTCTGGTACCTGCTCTTTCCATAGGCGCAAATCCCCATGGGATGTGTCCCTGCCAAGGGTAGAAGTTGTTGATAAACAAACTTAGAGCCGCCTCTCCCTTCAAACCTCACCCCTGGCTCAACCCCCAAAAGCTGATGGACGTGCATCGTCATGGAAACGGCCGTAGAAACTGCGTAGCTGACCAACGTAGATTGACCTATTGATAACATCACAACAACAGTACATTTTGTCAGATTAGACAATAAGATGAATGCCCGACGGCTGTTACTGTTATGTGAAGCACCACAAAGCTAATGTTGCTAACCTATCCAGCAGACAGACGGCGACATACGCGTCCATTTTCAGGTCTTTCAGTTCGCGGAGTTCCCTCCACCGTCGGAAAGCAACACCAATGTTGACCCGGGTCTTCGCTCTTTCATGGTCAAAGCCCTTCTTTTTCACTTTTCACTCCTCTGACCTTTTTCTTCAGGGCTGTTTTTCAGCCATTGCTACTGCACCTATTGTATCTCTCTCTTACGCTAACTGGGCACGCTACGCAACCTACGACTCCCCCTCCCCCCTCTGTCTGATCTGCACATGAGTATGATCGCCCCCTGGATGTGGGGGGGGTGTACTCTGTTTTGGTGACTTGACCCGAGCCACAGTATTTACCTGCTGAAATTCAGAGCCAAGGCTGTGTATTGAAACTGGACTTTTTTTTCAACATGCCGTCAGTGGTGACATCTTGTGGATGGAGAGGAGAAATACGGTGAATTCGACAAATAGTGCATTTGATTAGAAGATTAGAAGATCGCTGACTACACCTTTAAAATCCTGTTTAAATATTTTTTTTCTAGTAGTACAGTAACATGTTTTGATGGAACAATACGAGTAACGCTACTTTAAATCACATTGTCAGACATCTTTAGCTGTTAAAGATACCTCCTCCCCACAATGGTTTGGTCCAAACTGTTTCTCATGGCTCCGACAGGCGGACACAGCGGTGGTGATTGGACAAAGTAAGTGTATTAAAACACAGAATGGTTTATAAGTTGTTTGTCACTCCACTTGTGCAACAAGCACAACATGAAACCAAAAATTTTAACTCCTGTGTTCGAAGTCTGCAGCATGTTTTAGATTAACACAGCTAACAGGGTGTTTATTGTTAGGCTAAAACAAAATCTGCATTGTATGTCGCACTCTTTTCATCTTAGTTTGTAATGAATCTGTGATTGTCCAGAGTTTTTCTCTCCTCTGCCTGATGACAGACAGGTGACATCCTCATCCTCTCATATATGACACAAATATCACTGTATTAGAATTATCTTTAAACATTTATCTATTCTACTTCTATTCCAGATTTATTCATTTATTTAAAAAGAAAGTAGTTATAACTTGGACTTAGATGTTCACTTGCACAGATCCAGTTTGTGATTTCGTTCTGACTGTTAATTTACACTCCTCATATTCCTCCAGTTAAAACATGTTTAACATTATTTTTTTTTAAAGTCAGGTGATTTTACACTTAGTTTAAACGTTTTATTAATTCATTTTTTTAAATATATTCAGATTTTGTTTGTTTTCTTTTTGACAGTTTAATAAAAGCATATGCTTGAAGAATAGTTTGATGTAGCTTGGTTATTTATTTATTTTTTTCTAGTTTTAGAACTTTTTTTGAGCTCTCAGTTCTGGTGCTGTTGTGGCAAGAAGACTCTGGTTAATGGTGAGATAAGAAGTCTGTTAGATTACATATGGAGTAGTTCACACCTTCCAACCAATACCACTCTTGGAATTGCTGATTGAGCAAAAACAAACCTGTAGACAGGTAGGATATGGACTAACAAGGAACAATGACTTAGTTATTGTTTAATATAACTATACAAGACATTTGAGAAAGCATCATAACAATACAGCAAAAATATAGAATTTATTTTAATGTCCCCCCCAAGAATTACTCTCTTAAATTTACCGTTTATTGTCCCCTAACATTGAAGAGGATTTTAGCCCTGGCTCTTTCACTCTGCAGCCCCGCTGTTGTGTCTTGTGCAGGTTACCCATGCCATGGGCACTAACACCCCCCTACATCATCACAGGTTCAGCTATTTGACCTTTACAGTCTGGAAGGTCCTTTTGCTCTTTAGTCATGATGTCCAAAAACAGTCTGAAAAGTGGACTCAGACCCAGGGCCGTATTTAGTCATTCGGGGGCCTAAGGCAGACCCATTCATAGGGGCCCTCCATGCCCCTGTACTGCATTGACAAAAGTATTATTATTTTATTAAACTTGCACCTGGGAATGCAGTGAAACTTAACACATTTTCTTCAAATTATGTACTTAAAGCGGCTATGAGGAGAATTTATCGCCGGTGTAATGCTGCGTTCCAGTAACCTCGGAAATGGGAGTGACATCATCTCCAACTTATCGGCGTTCCAGTTGAAGTCAGAAAAAAACATGCCGATCTACCAGGCTATTGTTAGCTGTTGTTAGCACGCCCTGCGTTGTTGTTCACAAATATCACATGAAGAATGTGATTATCTCTATGGCAGCATTTTTGTAAATATAAGTCTAACAATACTATGTATACAGCTGATCTAGAGCCACACACCCCAGTCAGAAGTGCAAATAAATGGATTATTACAGGAGCTAAATAACTGTTCACCCTGGGGGCATCCATCTTCGATTGACACCTCGGGGTGGCGAGGTTTCACCAAGTTCCCAGTAGGAAATTCAGACTTTGGGGGACGTTCCAGTTTTAGTTTCCCACTCGGAACCCAGAATTCCTACTTCTGACTACAACTTGAACGCACTGTGAAGCCAAATGTGTTTGTTTGTAATGCTAATGAATGCAGCATGGATCTTCCTCAGAACTCTGCATTGCTTTAGAACCTCTTTTTCAACAACTAACAGGATGCAAAGCGACGAGGTAATGTATCTCTTTCTAGTTACGTAGCGGTAGTTTTTGATGTGTGACGACAAGCAATGCGGGGAAAAGTTATTATCGTAGTTGTAGCCGGCTATATATCGCTACTTACAGCCCGGCGCTCTCAGATGTCAATCAATCAATCAATCAATCTTTATTTGCTCTAGTTTTAATTGTCTTGTTCCTGAAGTTGAGTATCCAGGCAGTCCAGCCCTGCTTATGACCCGACCAGGAGGCTAAAGAATAACATTTATAAAATACACATATACATATATATACAAATATATACATCCAACACCCAACATGAATCCATATAGCCAATCATGGATCCCTCCATCATGGCGGCAAGAAAAACCTTCTGTTAAGCAGCAGGAAATCTTGAATGTCTCATGATGAACAGCAAATCCACACGATGCTGTGATGGGTGTGAGGGCAAAGGAAGGGAAGTAAGAGGAGACAAGTGGACAGTAAGAACTAAAATTAGGGACAGGTTCATGTATCATCGGCCTGTCGTCTGATTTATTAGAGGGTAGCCTCTTGAGATGCTACATCTCATTTCTGGAGGGTCCTCATGTCTGAATGGTTGTGGTGATCATTTTCTAGAAGTATAATCTTAGATATTCAAACTGAAAATAAGAACTTATGGTAGTGACGAACTCATGGGTGCCCAGACCACAAGTGCATCCCAACCATATTTGTCTCCGTTAAGTATAAATGTGTTAAAGGCCTCTTGAGATGTGACATCCCATTTTCAAGAGGGACTTCATGACTATGTGGTAATAAGAAATAGATACTGTAGGTGTAACGATCATGGATATGGAGATCATGCTAATAACTACATGAACAGCTATAATGATAATGAGAATGGAGTGTTCCTAATAAAATGGCCAACTATGTGTGTCATGTTTATAGCTGTAGTTTTGAGGCTTCATGACTCCACAGCAGCAGGCAGTCTCCACCAAGGATCCCAGGCCACCTACAAGACAAGAGCCAGAGACGAGTACAGGAGCAAACAAAAGGGGCAAAAACAGATGTGGAGAGAGAGAGAGAGAGAGAGATAGAGCCCATTGTGCCAGACCCTCCCCGGCAGTCTAGGGCCTATTACATCTAAACTATGAGTCTAGTTTATGAACTAATTTATTTATTTATTTATTTATAACCTATAAGCTGGTCCCTAACTGAAAGCTTTATCAAAGAGGAATGTTTTAAGTCTAACCTTAAAGGTAGAGAGTGTCAGACTCCCGAACTGTGGTTGGTAAATTGTTCCAGAGAAGAGGAGCCTGATAACTGAAGGCTCTACCTCCCATACTACTTTTGGAGATTGATGGCACCACAAGTAGGCCAGCATCTTGGGAGCGTAATGTTCTAGAGGGTTGTGCGGCACTACAAGCTCTTCAAGATAGACTGGTGCCTGTCCACTGAGAGCTTTATAGGTGAGGAGAAGAATCTTGAATTCTATTCTATATTTAGATGTGTAATATAAATGATAAAATAATATAAATTTGCTCTAGTTTTAATTGTCTTGTTCCTGAAGTTGAGTATCCAGGCCAGTCCAGCCCTGTATGACCCGACCAGGAGGCTAAAGAATAGCATTTATAGATAACCTATTTAGATGCTATAAAACTCATCGATAAGTGCGTATTTCGATCAGGCATACATCTAAAAGTGAGACTTTTTTGTAATTACTTAAAAACTCCTCACAGTCTCTTTAAGTTCAGTTTTGACAAAAGCTGAGTGTGTGTGTTATTTTGGCCACTTGTCCTGCTTTTGAAATCTATTACAGGACTAGGGATGGGAAAAAAATATTACTGTGATTACTGTTTTCCTCTCTGCTTATGATTATCAATATGTTGCTCAAATATCCATATTTTAATTAATTAAATATGGTGCTCTAAACATGGTGTATTTCCCTGTTAGTTTATCTCCTGGAGACGCTACTTGATGGCTCCTCGAAGGCTTAAACTTGATCAGAATTTACCAGTTGAAGAAGAAATGAAAAAAGCAGAAATGTTGGACATCAGTGCAAAGAAAAGTCCACTGAATGGTCACTTAAACATCCAAAGTATGAATACAGGTCAGGATCAATAACATTGAAGGGACAGAGAAAACTGATTATTGTGACAGACTGTTCCATTCTGTTTTGCAGCTTTCCATTAGCACAGTACATCAAAATTATGTTGTTATTGTGGTTCATGTTTCCTTTATTAGTTCTGTATAGTGAGGGAGCCTGTGATTCCCATCCCATCAAGATGAAATCCCAGAATTTCTTGCAGTTGTTCACAGACATTGTTCAGGGGTGTTCCTTTATACCCAATCATGACACTCACCTGTTTAACCTGTTCACCTGTGGAAACAGGTGTTCTTCAGCATTCCTCAGATTTCCCAGTCTTACCTTGCTCCTGTACGGGCTTCTTGGAACATATTGCAGTCACCAAATTTAAAATAAGATAATATTTGTATAAACACGTTCAGTATTGTGAATGTGGCAGAGTTGTTTGTCAATATGATGCTCTGACAAACGCTGGAAACAGTTTCAGTCTAACTGAAGACGACTGCACTGAAGTATGTAAATATTAAACTCTCTATTAGGAATTAAGAGCTCAACAACCCCCTCCCCAAAAACAAACAAACAAACAAACAAACAAACAAACACCAACCTGAAGCCATAAGAGGGGTGTCAGAGAGCATCTGTGTTAGTTTAGTTATTTATTTTGTCTGATTTTTCTGAATAAACACATGGTCGGGTCGACTGGACATCCCCAGAATTTCAACAAACACTGTCTCAGAAACAAAGTCTGTTTTCAAATTCTCCTTCTATACCAGCAGTTTGCACTGATTTGACCAAAGTGTAGTATTCAGTATACAGTATGTGAACAAAAGCGAAGTTGCAGTATGCAAAAAATACCCTGATGACGTACTGATTCGGAAAAAATTCACAGTATACATCGACCAGTCTGCTTACTACTGTTACCCACAATGCAAAGCGGCTGAAGCGAAGCTTCAACAACCGGAGCAGCACACAAAAAAATATATGAGCCACTATTTGTTATGTTAACCTTTTCAACATGTAACAATGTGTAATAAGTTGTAAAAAGGTCTGTTGTTGTTGTTTTTCCGTTAACGGTTCATTACGGCCGGACGGTGGTGTTAAGTCCATCATATACCTGTGGCATTTTTAGCATAAACCACTGATGAGTCTGACATTTTACTGTTACCTTCTGTATTTCTCCTCTGTATTTCCACCACCCTAAATGTTCCTGCTTCTCCTCATTCTTAATACTGTATTATGCATGTGATGTTATTCTTGAACTGTTTTTTTTTTCTTTTTAGTGGCCCTAATACGCCGTTGTACGCCATCACACAAAAATATACAAAATAATTCCTCTCCAAAATAATACCTGTTCTCCACCGCTGACTGTTTCATATAAAATGCTGCTTCTGACAACATCTTTGCAGATTAATAACTGAAATGTCAAAATGTAGGCTAGTCATCTTGTGTTTGATTTGTACAATTAAAATTAAGTTTGGGAAATCAATCAGCTGTAGCCTACTTCTGCTTTGCTCAAACTGGAAACCAGCATAGCATACTACAAAATAAACCTAACAGAACAGACGTACTACATTCAAGTGTAGTAGGCGGTATGCAGTGCCTACTACGTACTACACTACGTTCATATGCAGTATGTAGTAGGCGAATTTGAAAACGGCCTTTGATTCAGGGCAAGGTTAAAGGCTAAAGCAGCAGGATTTGGCAGATTCCTTTGCCCTATCCTGAACCCCCCTTAAGCTGAAACACTGAGCCCTTACAGACTTTAATGGCATCAGGGGTGAGAGCCCACATGGACTTGTAATGGTGTAACACATGACTAATAAGAGGCAGTTATAAGAAGTCATATCCCTGGAAAAAGAGCCACCTTGTGTTTATTTGAGTTTCTCTCATTGAAATATGTAAATATTACCAAACAGTTTGAACCAGTCACCTGAAAATCACAGGGCTGCATAGAGAGACATGCTCACACTCATACCTAAGGGCAGTTTGGAGTCATCAGTCAACCTAATGAACATGTTTTTGGTCTGTGGGAGGAAGCCGGAGTGTCCAGAGAGAACACTCACATGCAAAGGAAGAGTATAAAATCTCCACACAGAAAGGCCTGGACTGACCGGGGGATCGAACCAGCAACCCTCTGTCTGTGTGCCATGTCTTCATTATTTTCCATTCTCTGATATCCTCCAGGATCTGGTCCTTTCCTCTATTGAAGCCGCACAGAGGTGGACCACATGAACCACATGGACCACATGAACCACATGATCCACATGAACCTCTTGAGAACTGTGAGACACAGGTTGGATTCCTTCATGACTGTTTCCCTCAGACATATTTTTGGGTATTGTTGGCAGGACCATGTGTCTAATACTGATGAGCTCAGGAGGGCGGACAGGTCAGCTGCTGGGTACAGAGGGGCAGCTGGTGCTTTCCTCAAACTGATCAGACCACAAGGGCGACCACGTGCATTGTGGAGGGGTCAACTCAAAGGACACCTGAGGAGTTGGCACATGGGCCTGGGCAGGTCTATCAGGAGGCCGAGGAGTGCAGGAAATAGGTGAAGGGCGGCACCTGCTTATGCTCCATACCTGACCTGATGAATGTCCACTTTGACTCAAAGACAAATTTTGTCAGTTTGGAGGTTGTTCTCAGCAGCTGACCAATAAGGGGGGGGGGGGGGTTAGTTGTTATCCTGGAGCTCTGATGAAAGGTGACAGAGGAGAAATTCAATTTAAAAGGTAAGAGGAAAGACGTCATACAATGATCCAAGAACATGTAAACTCCACACAGAAGGGCCCTGACCGACCTGGGGACTGAAACGGCAACCTGCTTGCTGTGAGGTAAGTGAGCTACCTGCTGCGCTATTGTGCTGCCAAGCAAAACAAATGTAGTAGAAATTAGAAATTGAACTTTCACTATGTTTTCCCATCAATTTACATTAATCATCAACATAAGCTCTTAATAGAAATGTAGATTCAAACTACAAACACATTTGGCAAGGCAGCTGGACTACCATCAGACTTCCAGAAAGAGCTTCATTTGCAGCTGAGAAGTCGACATCAGAGCCTCCAAAGACTTCAGGACTTCAGAGAAGAACAGCACAGAGCCTCAAGTCTATTGGCCCTTTTCCATTAGCCCTACTCTACTCGACTCTACCCAGCTCAACTCGACTCGCCTTGTGCTGCTTTTCCATTAGCCCCAGTCACCTGCCCAACGGTGTGCCGTGTCGCTGTAAACAGCTGAGCGGCACTGCGGTGACGTCATTTTGAGCGCGACACAACAATCTGTGGCGTTTTGTCACAAACTGAGTAAAAAAGGAAAGCAGAAGAAGGCTGCAGGTGGTAAGAAGAAATACCCCTTGAGAAGCACAGGAGAGTTTTGGAAGCTATACAACAGAATGAAGCCGAGGACGAGAGCAATCAAGCTGCAAAGAAAAGACGTATGAGGGTAAGCTAATGGTAGCTACCGCTAGCATGCTAGGTAGTCGCGCTCATGACTTATCAATGATGACATTGTCTGACCAATCAGTAGCTGGCAGTCGGTGACACCATTTTTCAGTATGGACCTCAGCTCGCTTGGAACCAGAGCGGAGTAGGTACTAAAACTAGCTTGTTTTAGGAGGTACCAGGCTAGTGGAAACACGCTGCAAATCGAGTAGAGCCGAGTAGAGTAGGGCCAAGGCGTGCTAGTGGAAAGAGCCATAAGAGTCCTGAATGTCTGATATGACGGCTCCTGGTCTGAACATGACTGGCTCATCAGGGGCGAAGAAGCAGAAGCTTTAGCGTCTCATTAACCTGCTGTGGGATGTTAGCCAGATGGTGTTGAACTGTGTCTCATGGATAAACTGTATCTGTGAAACAGTCCATCTGGGGTGTCATGTCACCGAGGCCTGTTTGAATTATATTTAGGGTGAAGAACATTAAAGATGTGCAGTTAAAAATGCAGAGTCATTTGATGTGAATATTTAAAAACCTGAAACAGTTTCAGGAGCCGGTCTGGGACAGTTTGATGTTAAAATAATGGGACTGTAAGTTGCTCCAGTCCAGACTGAAACCTGATCCTGTGTGTGTACCTGTGGTCTCCCCGGGGCCCGTTAAACCTGCTGTCCTGCTCACACTGCAGCGGCCCCTCAGACGGAGCCAATAAAGAGGGTGCTGCTGACGAAGATCAGAGTCTGACGAGGAATCGGGACGAGGCAGAGTTCATGCAGAGATGACGGAGGAAGTGCAGAGCTGTGCTGCAGGTCAGGAGTTAGACATGTTAGACATGAATCTGAGTATTTACTCACTTCAGCGTCCACGTACTGCACAGAATGACTCAGACGTCCTGTATCACACACTTAATTTTAATTTGATAATTGTAAATACTTCACCTATTATATTTTGTTGTTGGCTACTGCACAGTATTTTGATCTATATTTATTTATTGTATTTATTTTTTTAGGAAACTGTTGGGTAAAGGTGTCCTGAACTCTTAGTGAGTTCATCAAACTTTATGTCATATGGGACAATGTTATATCTGCGCCATTTTGTGAGAGCAATGGGGTCAGGCAAGGAGCAATACTGTCTCCTATTTTATTCAGTGTCTACATGGATGACCTATCCTATCTAAATGGGTGCAATACAGGCTGATCCCCTGATGTATGCAGATGACTTAGTCTTAATTAGCGCATACTCTGTTGGGTTACGACAGATGTTGAAGGTGTTATGATAGTAAGAAGCACTGGAGACAGGAAATTAGTTTCCAACCTTTTATCTGTCGGACAGTCCTCTTGATGTGTGTGAGGACATTAAATATCTTGGTCATGTTTTGTCTAATGATTGGATGGATGACAAAGACATCTATAGACAGTGTTGTATGTTATATGCTCATAACATGCTGATTAGGACATTTTCTATGCGTTCTGTCTCTGTTAAGAGCTCACTGTTCAGGGCCTACATTACCCCACAATACACCGCTCAGCTGTGGTCTAACTTCAAGACTCTGAGCATGCAGCGGTTCAAAGCAGACAATTGCCTAAGTCCCTCCAACCTGAGTCCCAAGCCAGTCTCGAGTCATTTGATCCGAGTCTCAAGCAAGTCCCAAGTTTTTTCTGTTGTGGGCAAGTCAAGTCGAGTCGAGTCAAAGGTTATGACGAGTCCCTCACCATTGTTCCCCAGTCCACCCAAAAAGCACTCAGATTTTTATCTTGAAGAGAGAAACCTTATCTTCCCACACATACAACACACGTACACCCTCTTTACTAATTTAGCTTTGCTAGCTTCATATTGACCACAGGTCGGGCTAACGTTCCTGCCATATTGACCTATGGCAGGAACGTTAGCTACCTGGCTAACATTTGCAGGCCTCATTTACTTGGCCTCATGTGTCCTCAGGTGGCGGATAAAGTTTGATGTTGTGTCTTTTTTTTCGCTTATTGAAGCGTGGCAGGTCGTGTTTTCCATCAGATTGAAATTCTTTATATGCAAAAAAAAAACAACTTTGGGCACAGTAGACACAGCAGTTGCCAATTTGAAACCTGCGTCCCGCACGCCCTGCCCACTGATCATCACTGTAGCAGAAGCGGGTGTGTGGTAGGAACATATGTGTGTAGTACTGTGTCTTGTGTGGAACAATAATAGGTGACGGACAAGTGTACTGTGAATGGAGCATCAATAAAGTGAACCTAAAAGGAAAGATCGGGGTATATCTCCTGTCTGGCTCTTCATATAAAGCCTGAGTGCGTGCAATTTTCCAAATCATGTTGTCTCAAGTTATGTCGAGTCTGAAGACATTTTGTCTCGAGTCCGAATCAAGTTTTTACCTCCCGAGTCCGAGTCGAGTTGCAAGTCGTCTCACTAGCGGCACAAGTCACCTCTAGTCCGTGTCCCTATGACTCGAGTCCAATTGTCTGGTTCAAAGTAGCCTACAGTGATGCACTGAGGCTGCTGCTTCGTGTCCTAAGGTGGCATAGTGCCAGCCAGTTATTTGTGTCCAAAGGGTGCCAACGTGTGAGGCTCTTTTAAGAAAGATGTTCAGCTTTATGTGTCGACTTGATCATTCTGAGAACAAAACAATAGAAGCTTTAGTCAGCCCAAAGAAAAGCTGCTATAGATTTACCTCCAAGCTGAGACAACACTGGTGTGATAGTTTATATAAACTCTAATACGTACAGCTCTGTATCCTGTACCTGAGTCATTCCCAACCAGGGGTACATGTACCCCAAGGTGTATGTGGAAAAATTATTTTCAACTTGGAGGTACTGAGTTAAGCCTGTCAATAGAATTATGTGTGCGCTACAACTAGTTTTCCCAGGAAAACAATAACCAGAGCCGAGCTAAAATGAAACCAGCTGCTAACCTGCAGCTGAAACATCCAGTTGCTCTGGATTCAGGAGAGGGTTAAGAGAAACTAAAGAGAGACTATTTAGAGTGTTTTGTTTCAAATTTGTAAAGTTTAAATGCCCGTTTAAAGGGGTCTTCTTTAAAGGAGCACCGGTGTTTTGTGGTAAACATTACAACAGTTATACAACAAAGGCAGGTTGATTATTTAGATTTTGTCTCTGTTTACATATTTATTTTTTCGAGACAAAAATGTATTTATTGTTTTTTAATTTGAGTTAAAAGGAGAACATTTCTGAGAACTAAATGTTCAAATTAAGATGATAGAATAAAATGTTTTTTTGATTTATTAAACAGTTGTGTTACGTTCGGTTTCAGAAGACTCATGAACATGCATGAGTGAAGGGGTGCTTATATGACAAAAAGGTTGGGAACCACTGCTGTACATTATGTATTTTGGCTTCTTTTTTATATATTACTGCCTATTTTATGTCTGTCTTGTTTTTGTTTGTTTCTTTTAGGACCCGAAGATTAAAGATTATTATTATTATTATATCCTTATATAATACATTATTCTATTAATCTTAATGCATTCGACTTTTCTCTAGTACTTACTCCTGTAATGCTGCAACACCTGAATCTCCCTCTGGAGATCAATAATAGGTTTATCTTATCTTGTATCAGTTTAAGGTAAATTCAGCATTTATTTGATTGTTTAAAAACACATGCAGAAGGATCCTGAGGAAGAAGAGGAGACCTCATCAGCCACAATTTATCCAGGAGCTTGAGGTGGAGAGGGTGAGCAGCTTTAAATACCTGGGCGTCCACATCAGCGAGGACCTCACCTGGACGCTCAACAGCAGCTGATCAAGAAGGCTCAGCAGCGGCTGGACTTTCTGAGGTTTGGCATGTCACCAAAGATCCCCGGCAGCTTCCACAGCTGCACCATAGAGAGCAGTAAAGATGGCTAAGACTACCTCTGTGGTTCATCCCTGCAGGCGGGTCCTAATACTGTAAACCTTTTTTTTAAGCTAGGGTTGGTAATTTTGGAAAACAAGCATGAATTTGAATGTAGCATCTCCTCAGGCTCTGCCTCACCCCTGATTCACAACCATAAAACTGAAACTACCGTATTTTATCCTCTTTCCTGACGTCCTCCTGTATCAGTATTCTCCTGTAAATCTCCAGTGTGATGATATAATAATAAAAACATTCCTCTGCCTCTAGCCTGAAGGGGGCGGTAATGCTCCAACATGATGGATGCCAACTGCCGTAAAACCGAAGAAGAAGAAAAAGCCTGGTGAGAACGTCCAGCTGCAGTAGCCTGGGTGGCAGCTGTGGTGAGATTAGAGCAGCAGAACAAACTTAGAAAAACAAAGAGTTTATTTTAGATTTCTTGTACACCTGTTTTAAAATGTGAGGGATACTGGAGCTTGCTTGGGGTTGTGGGACGGCTCGTAGGTGGCTTCCCTTATTTTCAAAGACCAAACTTGAAAGGTAAGCATTCTCCAGTGTAGCTGGATCCCTCTCAGCTCGGCTACACGCACAGAATCAGAGTCTGTGCACGCCGGCAAAATGTTTGAGCAGGAGGCGGGCAGAACGGTGATGGGATTTGATTGGTTTAAAAATGTGGGCTACAAAGATTTTATTGGTTGGTGTTTTCCCTGTTTTACTCCTGCTGTAGATAGCGGATATTTGTTTTTCTATTTTAAGAACACATTATGAATTGATTGCCATCGGGTCATAAAGACCATTTTAACTAGTATTACAAAAAGTGTATCTAAATTATTAGATTACCAACCCCAGCTTTAATATAACACCATCTGTTTGTAAAATAAATTATTTCAACATATCAAAGAATCAACCCAAGGACAAATGGTGTCTCTTCAGTCTTTGGGCGGCACAGTGGCACAGAAGGGTGTTGGTTCAATCCTCGTGTTGATCAGGACCTTTCTGTGTGGAGATGTTCTCTCCAGCTTCAGTCCACAGACACTCAACATAACCTGCTCATAAGATTGACTAAACACCTTAACTACTGACTTAACTAATTGTCCTTAGGTATGGAATTAGCATTGGTTGTCTGACTCTCTATATAGCCCTGTGATTGGCTGCACTTTAAAAAAAAATAGTAATATAACAGTATTTTACGGTTTATTTTATTTTTCTTCTGTATTTTCAAAATGCCAATTAATTCACAAAAATAAACTGATTTTACACGTCAAATGTAATATAACAAGAAATTACTGTAACTGTGAAAAAACACAATATTTCTGTTCTTTTACAAAGAAACCCCGTTAGAAATACAAATACTTATTGTTAAAGTACGTTAACAAGTGTATTGTAATTTTACAAATATTTTTCTGTTATTTAAGGGAATAAACTGTAAAATTCAACTTTACAACTCTAAAAAAACCTTTTTCTATAAAAATAATGCCATTAAGAGGTGCTGGTTTGGCGGAGTGGTTAGCAACCAGGTACCCCATGTACCTGCTGGTCCAGGTTTGAATCCCACCTGTGACCAGTTTGCAGAGTGTCTTCTCCTACTCTCTCACCCTCTTTCACAAGCCTATCCACTGTCTCTCCTATCAATAAAGGCACAAAATGCCCAAAAAATACATTTAAAAAAATAATAATGTCATTAAAACCAACTATTAGCAGCACATTCCTGTAAATTTAGGCATAATTCTTCATATTACAATGTCAATTTACCGTCTTTATGGGTAATTTAATTGTTTTTTAACGTTAAATGTTTGTAATTAAACCTTAAAGAACCTTAAATTAAGGCAAAATCTTGTTAAAATTACAACTACAAACTGTATTTTAATTACGGGAAACAAACTGTATTTTTATGAGAAAGCAATTTTCTGTTATTTCACAGTATTTTTTTGGCGCCCCAGCTGCGGGAAAATTACATTTTTTTTCCTTTTTTTTTTCTTTTCTTTTTTACAGTGTGGCTGGTGTACCCTGCCTCTTGCCCAATTTTTTTATTTATCTAACCTTTATTTAACCAGAAGAACCTCGTTGAGATCAAAAAATCTCATTTTCAAGAGTGTCCTGGCCAAGACAGTCAGCAGCACATTTACAAAGTTACAGACATGAGACAATTTCAGACACAAATACAAACAGAACAATCAGTTAAGTCAGAGTCAAAGAGCAGAACATTTTCAGTCAAAGCATTTACAGCCTGCTTCATCTTCCTCTAAAGCCTTTAATCTGCATTTAAAAAGATTTAAAGAGACCAGCTCTCCAAGACACAGTTTTTCTTGTAACAGATTCCAGTCTGCAGGAGCAGCGTATCTGAAGCTTCTTTTACCCATTTCAAGACGAACTTTGGGGACAGATAGCAAGAGTAAATTTTGTGACAGAGTCACAGAACGAAGACTGTAGCTTCCAGAACTTTTCACATGAATATAGTTACTCAAGTAAGATGGGAGCAGGCCAAGAATAGCCTTGTAAATCAGAATGTGCCAATGATTCAGTCTACGAATGGTCAGAGAGGGCCATCCAACTCGCTCATACAGAGTACAATGATGTGTTAGAGCCTTGAGATGCCTGCTTGGATAAGCTTCAGACCCCCTCGAGACTCAGAAGGATGCGCGGTAAGATGATGGAAGGATATTTTCTCCGACACAAGTGTGATTTTCATTTTCAGGAGGTTTTACTCCAGAACCTTCTAAACACTGATTTTAGACAAGAAACTTCTATCTGCAGGATCACACTAAAGTTCACACTGTGTGGAAACTGAAAAACTAAAAATGAAACTGAAGTAGTTTTAATTGTTGTTTTATGCATATGGCTTACTGTCACATAAATGGATGCTGATAATTTTATTTTTACTTGCTGACACAGCCACAAGTCTCATCTTTGACACTTTAGTGATTTTCAATTATTTGTCCAATGACCATCAGTTCAACAAGGTGCTTGAAAAATTCTCATTGGACTGAGATCCACAAATTTATGGTCATGTTTGAGATGATCTGAGCTTAGTGACATGGAGCATCTGCCTGCTGAAAGTCTCCATCAGAAGATGATACTGATGGGTATAACCCAGGCTCAGGTGGGACGAAAGTGCCCAAAGTGGGCAGAGAAAATCTCCCCACACCATCACACCACCTGCAGCAGGCTGAACAGCTGATCCAAGGCAGGATGGATCCATGCTTTATGATGTTCACATCAAACTCTGAGCCTACATCTGAATGTGGAGCAGAAATCCAGACTCATCAGACCAGGAGACATTTTTACAACTTTCTGTTGTCCAAGTTGGTGTTTCTATGTGAGCTTTCTGTTCTTAGCTGACAGAGGTGGAACTCAGAGAGAGAAATGCAGTTCACTGGATATTTTCTCTTTCCCAGACTATTCTCTGTAAATGTTTCTGTGAAAATTCCAGCAGATCAGCAGCAACATCCACGTTCAAGTCACTTAAGTCTTCCTGATGCTCATGATGTCATGGTTATGTCTACATGTCTAAATGCATGAAGTCACTGTTAAGTGATTGGCTGATAAGCTTCAATGAGCAGTACAACAGGTGTAACCATGAAGTAGGCGGGGAGTATATTTCATGTCTGTTCAGTTTCAAGCACAGATATAGATTTTCTCTGGTTATTACTTATTTTAACAGCTGATTTTGGACTTTTTCCTTTAAAACTCAATATTTGAACATTTTTGAGGATTTCACACTTTGTTAAGAGTCTCCATAATTCATCAAATTTAAGATTATTACAGTCCTACTCATCATTAATGGCACCCATGAAGTTTAAGTACACAATGTGACAGTACAGTTTCTTTACAAACCTCTCTAACTTTGCTCTGCATCACTTTATCAGACTCAAACTTGGGAGAAGTAATGTTCACATATTAAGTTTTGTAAATTATACTTCATTAGCTACTATGATCATGCAGTCACATTTAGAATAGGCAGTTTTAATTGCCACCTCTTGAAAGCCTACAAGGAAGAGAACACCCTACCAACAATTTAGCATGGTGGAGGTTCCATAATGGTTTGGGGCTGCTTTGCTGCATCGGGTACTGGAGGCCTTGACCGCATCACAGGACTCATGAAATCAGAGAATTATCAAGAAATTTTAGAGTAATGTCCTACCCAGTGAAGAAAACTTGGTTTGAGTCAAAGATCGTGGGCCCTCCAGCAAGACAAAGACCCAAAGCACACATCCACATCCCCACACATTGGGGAAAAGAAACCTGCAAATGTTCAAGAGCTTGAACAATTTGTGTAGGAAGAGTGGGAGAAAATACCAGCTGAGAAGAGCAAGAAGCTTATAGATGGCTACAAGAAACATTTGGAGGCTGTCATCAGTGCAAAAGGGTGTGCAACAAAATACTGAAGAGGGGTGCCATTACTGCTGCACATGCTTTTTCAGTTCTCTCTTTGAAATTACAATATGTAACATGTAAAAAAAATTTATTTCTGAAGATATTGTTAAAGAAATGAAAATAATGAAGGGGTGCCAATAATACTGAGCAGGACTTTATGTCAGCAGCATCCCCCAACATGATTAGCTTCTTAAAGATCCACAGGACAGCGGGTGATGACCATACCATTACTTTATTGTAGATATACTGGGCTACAATTATAAAAAAGAAAAGAAAAATCCAAACAAACAAAATTAAAGGTATCTGTGATCCATAAGGTGCAGACCGCAAACCACTGCAGCTCGGTATTACAGTATGATTGAGGAGTTTCATTTCCAATGTCCCTTACACGCTCGCTGCAGGTTGTGATGGCCCATAATTCACTGCTCCATCATCATCACCATCATCATCAGTCCATCACCCGACTGACCGACTCGTTCAGCTCCACTCTGCTGGTGTTCGCCCGCTCTGAAGGCTCCGAGCTGGATTTAGAAACAGATTAACATGCTGCCAAATACAAAGTTTACTGTCTAACAAAAGAAGTTCATTCTCTGTTCACAATAATCAATAAACAGTTTTATGGAAGCCTGAAGGAAAATACACCTGAAAACATCCGTACTGTTGGAAAACCTCAGTTCTGTATCACTCTGATTACTGCAAATGCTCTGCTGGGATTACGATTTAAAATCCTTATTTTAACAGTAGAAAGATCAATAATCAGTCAGTCAGTAAGATTAAACACAGCTGCGTCCAAACAGCCCAGATGTTTATTACAGGCAGTGATTTTTAAGGCAATCATGCTGGTTCAGAATCATTTTAAAATCAAAACATTTCCATCTCCAAGAATAGAAGTTTATCAAATACACTGAAAAACAAAAGTCTCTCATTATCACTAAAGGATGCACCATATTGCATTTTTAAAGATCTCCAAAACTATGATATTTTCAAACTTAGTCTGGCTGATATTAAAGGTAAAGACATTTTATTAAGACCACACCTACGTCCTATGTGAGTTATATTTTTGTCAAACACCAAAATCAAGTTTCATTGACCCTTTAAAAGCTGAAACACTGATTTACTGACCGGCTAATGTGCCCAATTTTAGGATCTTACACTCTTATTTTCAGATTAATATGCCAAAAACTCAATGTTGATGCAAACATATGAGGCTAAAATAGCAACAATTTAATAATCTGCCCAAACTGATATCAAACAGATAATATGGATAATATGGAGAAGTTCTGACTTTTGTTAACTAAAGTATTTTAAAAGTTTTTTTTGTGCATCAATTTGATCAAAAAAATTATTTTCCCAAAGAACAGAAATGGATATTATTTTATGATGGTTGCATTAAATTCCTGGAACAATATCAGTATCAGCAGATAACTGCCTAAAAAGCTGATCATCAGTGCTGGCAGATGTTCAAATTTTTTTGCCAAACAAATTGGCCACAAATTTACCATTTAGCAACTATAATACAGACAAAATGGACAATTAAGGAATAAAAATGATGTTTGTCTTGCCACACATCTGTCTGTATCGCTAACAGACTTGAAACACGATTACAACGGGTCAGTTTTAGTCCTGAATTTCAATAATGGAAATACTGGGAGTGGAAATATCAGAAAATCGACAAAATAACAATATAGTACACTCCTCATTTTTCTATTTACTCGCACAAATAAACCGCCACACTTGAAGCAACGAGTCCGTTTTTGCCAAGACTTTGTGCTCTTGATGGAAAATATCAGTGTTTGTGATAATGAGTTCAGAAGTGTTGGCAAATCAGAATGAGTAATATTTAATAACGTGCACCCCTCAAAGAAATAAAAAACTCGAAAATCCCCATCCAATCGCTGAAGGATGCACAATTATACATTTTTAACTTTACTCCTTAACATTAATATGAATATTTAAACACAAAAGTAGAAAATGATGAACTGTTTCAATGACAAAAAGCTTTTTATTTATTAATTTATTTTATTAACGCACTCAAGATTTTTTAAAGTTATTCTAAGGCTTCAATTCTCATCTAATCAATTATCAACTTGATTATTTTTGATACTTTTAGGACTTTTAGGACACCCTGAAAATAAAGGACAAAGGGTGCCGGGATGGCTCTACATTTAATCAAGAGTACAAAGTAAAATTTGGCATCAGTTGGAACTCTTTTACAATCATTTTGTGTCGCTTAATGCCTCATTTTGGACAAAAGAGGTACAACTATAACTAGAGTGGTAAGATTTGAATAAAAACCATCAAGGCCTAAAATAAGTCAACATGACAGTGATGTGAGAAAGCAAAAATAAGGAGTTCTGAGTTTAGTTTTTTGATTTAGTGACCAAGACTCTTTCATTGTTTGAACTATTAAAGAAAAAGGTGATTTCGTGAATACAGAAATGTGAATTAATGAAAATAAACCTCCTTCTGGTCAGAAAATGGCTGCCTTCACAGACTGCTCTGACTTTTCCAACAGCACAGAAACCTTTTTGGGTGGATTTTTCCTTTAAGCTTCGATAAAGGGCTTCAGGAGGGTTGACTTTAAACAAACACGGCTCCACGTACGAGGAAAACCTGGAACACTGAGAGGATGAAGAGTCAAAAATATCAACGCAGTCGGCGAAAGAGTCATTCCATTATTCAAGTCACGTTTGGAGGTAAATTAGTCCATGTCCAAATCGCTTTCTGAGGCAGAACGTCCCAACTCTCCTGAAGAAAATGTGTCCTCTGTTGTTTCACAGGCACATTTCGTCCTTCCTCCCAAAGCCCTTTGTTTTACTCTCTGATAAATCCTTTAGTCTGATCCCAGCGTCAGAGGCAGCAGCAAAGCCTGAACCACAGTTCGTCCTCTTAAACATCATATTTACACGTCTGCGTCCTCCATCGTCCTCCCTCCCTTTCACACTCTGACATGAGGTAAAGTATGGCGCCCAAGTGCAATGCTCAATTGTGCTACATGTACAAAAAAGAAAGGAAAAAACAAAATAAATCCGCCGATACGAGAAAACAAAGTCCGCTCTGAAAAAACACACGGACCCCCCCAACCTCCCCGCCGCCCTCCGCTCCTGCACACACACACACACACACACACACGCACACACACACACCTCCTATAGAATAAACATGAAGGTTATCGTCGTGATGAAGCTTGGTGAGCTAACGTGTGATCCATTTTCAGTCAAGAGTGAGCGTGGCACTGAACGAGTGATTCACATTCTTTGTTAGTAAAACCCTCCTGGAGACGCACGGGCCGTTAGTGTGAGGCTGAGTGTGTGTGTGTGTGCGTGTGTGTGTGGCTCTGACAGGTTAATCTGAAGAGTTCAGACTGAAGGGTTAAGACACTCAGACGTGCTCGGGACATCATCAGACTGCACTCTCACAGCCGTGGACGCCTATTCTTAATTTTGAATTCTGAAGAAACACAAAGAAGCAAACAGGCTGATTAAACCGTGGCTGCTGGTGCCGACAATCTGATCGCAAACAACAACAAAAAAACTGTTTTTACATTCATTTACAATCATATGGTTCAAAAAATGTCCTGAATGACTTTAAATCCAGTTTTCTTTTTGACAATCGTCTAGAAAAAGGCACCAAACTTTCTTTGTTTAAGCTAATCAAACAGGATTTAAGTTAGAATATTGGTCGGGCTGATTGTTGATTTATTGTCTCCAGAGTTTTGCCTTTGTTTTGTCTGTTGAAGCTCTTTATAAAAATCTGTTTTTAAAGGTGCTATATGAATAAAGTTAATAATCTATTATCTGTTCTAAAGCTGAAAGGCTCAAAACCTTTGAGTTTCAAAAGGGACGACACATGAAGGCCGAGATGCTATGAGGAGAATCTATTTGCGGCGTTATAAAGACTCTGCTACCCATGAGCACGCATGGCGACTGTCATAAAGACGTGACCCAAGCCAAAGCGTGCGTTTGTTGTGATGCTAATAAATGCAGCTCTACAACTTCTTTTTTCAACAACTTACAGGATGCAAAGCGACGAGGTAATGTATCTCTGTCTAGTTACATAGCGGTAGTTTTTGATGTGTGACAACAAGCAATTTTTGGAAAACTTAGTATCGTAGTTTTGTAGCCGGCTATATATGGCTACTTACAGCCCGGTGCTCTAAGATGTGTCTGAATAATATAAATTTGCTCTAGTTTTAATTGTCTTGTTCCTGAAGTTGAGTATCCAGGCCAGTCCAGCCCTGTCCGACCCGACCATGAAGCTAAGGAATAGCATTTATAGATAACCTATTTTGATGCTATAAACTCATCTTAAAGTGTGTATTTCGATCAGGTATGTATCTAAAAGTGAGACTTTTTTGTAATTACTTAGAAACTCCTCATAGCATCTTTAAAAATCATCTAGATGAAGAACTGGATAGTTTGGGACCAGGAGTAAGCTCGTCAGCTTGAAGCTTTGCTTGGTGTTTTGTCTGATGGAGGATCCAGCTGCTTTGAGAGCCCAAAAGAGGCCTGCAGGACTTCTGATATCGAATGCCAGTCAATGTCTCATAACTGAGGGTGACTTAGACGGCACATGTATCCCTCTTCTGTTTTTGTCTTTTAAAGAACCGCTAACTTTTGATGGAACATCTGAGATTATCAAATTGATATTTTTTTCTAATCCAAGTTCAGAAATTTGAGCCGTGAATCAAGACAAAGAACATTTTTTAGAGCAAGTCTTAAATGCCTGTTATGACGGTCTCTCTTAAAAGTCTGCCATGATAACGTGATGATTCTGGGCTAAAACCAAGAGTTTAGGTCCTAGTTTAGGTTTGATTATTCAGGCTCTCAAAAGCAGCCATGAAACCACACAGACAGCTCCACCTGGACTGATTCTTGTCCCCTTGTTTGGGTATTATATTCTTAATTAACGACACATTTTCATGTTTGTTTCCTTTTGAATTGAAACCTTTAAAAGCTTCAACATCTTTTTTTTTTTCTTAAATATGTTTGGCATATTATACCATCATACCTTCCTGCCTGTCGGGATCATGTGACAGGAAGTAGCCTTTAAAGCTGTTGATGAAGATGTACCAGAACGACTTTTCACACCGATTCATTCTGTCTGCCAAACAAAACTTCATTTTGAACAGGTTAATATTGTTCAACTGTGTTTCGGCTCCACTTTTGTTCTGCAAGAGTTCAATCTGATCACGTCTTCGAGCACGGACCCCTCTGATCCATCAGTCTAGTTTGTTGAAACCAGAATACTTAAATCAGACTCCACTGATGAAGCTCATGGTTAATAACTGAGGAAATAAAAACATCTATGCGCATGTGCAGAGAGTAGACTTCCTGTCCCCCCTCCCCCAAAGTGTCGACCTCAAGTATGGGAGGAGGGAAAGACGACATCGCGGCTCTCCTCTGCAGCTTGATGGCTGACAACGGGACAACCAAACCAAACAGATTTCCAATAATTAAAATAAAAAGGTCAAATAAAGAGGTATTATAGTTACAGTGCAAAAAGATGAGAAATTCAAGCTTAATACAAAAACATAGCACCAAACAAAAAAGAAAAAAAACAATAAAGACAAGAAAATGCATGCAATTAACTGAGGTATTCACGTGAAAAAGGGCTTATTGATGAGAAAACAAAAGACATTTAAGCGAGAAGCAAAAATTAAAAAAAAAAAAAAAAAGGCTGGTATCCTTATCCCTAGGAATCGACTTCTTCTCCGACCTCAGAGTCACATCGGCGATCGCTTTGGTACGTTTTCAGGATGTGAGGAACGCTTCTAATGAATTGGCCTTTTTCACAAAGTGAGAAGATTGGGTGTCGAATAGAAAAGTCTGCAGCATATATCGAGTGTGTGATATGTCTCTCTGGTTTTATCAAAATGGGATGATTCACTCCGCGGCTGAAAGGCCGTTTGAAGAATCTGCGCTTTTGTATCAAAACCAAATCATCGCCGTAACACCAGAAACATCTAACGTGGCTTCACTCACGCCGTGGAGGTACGGCGGCCCTCGACAGCAAAACACAAGAAAGAGAGATCACAGAAGGCAAAAACAAAAACATAACCGCAAATCAGAAAGCACAACGACCACTTTAAATAAAGTTCAAATATAAAGAGAAAATATATGTATTTATTTTTACTGATTCATTTTGTTTGTATTTGTTGTGCTTAAATAGTTATATTTCTTTGTCTCACCATATTTGAAAATTTATTGGAGTTATTGTGGTAGTGTAAAATTTAGGTATTTGATTTTCTTATTTGTCATTTTTAAACATTTGCTTAAATTCATTTTAGTTTTTCTTGTTTGTTGTTACTGTTTTCCAGCATGTTTAGTTGGTTTTAAATTTGACTTCAATTGTTTTATTAGTTGTTATGTGATCACTTGTTGATAGTTTTTTTGAATTGCTGTTGTTCTTTTTCTGTGTTTTTCCGGTTTTGTATGTTTCCCATTTGTTTCTACTTTTTTAATTACATTTTAATTTGTGTTTTCCATTTGCTGAAGTTTGTTACTGATTTTTAATTTTTCTAAATGTTATATTCATCGTTGTGTTTTTGGATTTTCGATCATTTGATTTATTCATTATACGTGTTCTTATTTTCTAACCTGTATTTGCTTTAAATTGAATCGAGGTTTTCCATTTGTTGCGCTTTCAAACTTATTTTGAGTTTTTTTTTAAGATTTGTCATTAGGTTTTGTCTGTTTTTTTCTTTCACTCCTCTGCGGAATTTGATCTTATTATGCAAATGTGTTATGCAACTTTTATTGAAATGTGTTCTGTTTTAAACTTTTCTCAATATTTCCTTTCAAATATCATTTGTTGTGAAATTTTTGCTTTTAATTTCTTCTTCATCTTTATATATTTTAAAATTTTCATTACATTTAAAAATTAGTTTTTGAAATTTATTTTGATAATTCTTTGTTACCTTGTTTATATTGTGTTTTTTTATGTTGTCGTGTTTGTGATTGTTTTTGCATCTGTGTAATTTGCCTCAGTGTTTTCTTTTTGTGGCTGTTTTGCTCGATTGCTTTTTCATTTGTGTTGTGTTTTTCTAATTCCTTCATGTTTCCTTGTTAGTTTCTGGGTTTTGTTGTTCCGTTATTGTGATTTTGTCTTTGTGTTTTGCTCTGCAGGGCCTCCGCAGAGATAGTACATCCATGTGTAGAACAGAAGTAGTCGTCCAGTTGTCGTGGTTTACACACAAGCTACAAGAACATGCAACCCCAAGTGCGGCTAAAAACGAGTTAAATTACAGTAACTGGGAATGTTGAAATTCCTCTCCTTTCTGCAGGATATGAGGGCGAGCCTTAGCGTCCAAGGCCGACAATATCATTCATGTGTTTTAGTATTTTCATATATATTTATATACTTTGCTACGTATATGATTTTGGTGTCAGAATGTGACCACACACTTCTCAAAGTAACAGACCCTAATGGAATAAGTGCAAAAATGATTAAGAATACCATTTCAAGACAGATTTCAGACAGAGGTGCCACCAGGTTTTTTTCTTTTTTTGCTCCAGTGGTATCCGTTAGCCACGTCTGCCGTTAGCGTTTAAAAACCGCTTCAAAACTGACTGGCACTAGTGCACAGGCTGAGGAGTTTAGCGTTTTTTGTTTTTTTTTTCTTCCTACATACTTTGATTTACACCTTTGATTGAACTATGTACAATCTAATACTACACAAGCAGAAGCCTCGTCTCACTGACATGGAGGTTAAAAAATCAAAAACAGTGAAGAGTAGACATTTGCGACCTGACCTTTTTTTTTAAACACTTTGCTAAACGTTAATAAAGCACTCGTGATTACACAAAGCAGAGAGGGAAAGTAAAGATTGTGTTTGCGCAAAAAATAAAAGGGATAAAAAAAGAAAAAAAGGTACGAGACCGGATGTGAAATCTGTTGTGAGATCAGTCTGCTTCTCCTGCTGCGTCTCCACGCCGTTCCCCGGCGGAGGATGCAGGGGCGGGCGTAACGCCGTGTGTTTTTTTGTTTGTTTTTTGGGGAAGCCGACGTTGCTTTCTCTCCGATAGCGTCGATAGCTTAGGTGCTAATGCTGAGCTCAGTTGTTTTGGACCTGAGGTTGATTGGCTTTGAGGCTGCGCAGAGCTCGACGCCGCCGCTGACTTGGCGATCCGGTAGCTGCGGCCCACTCCTTTGAACTTGCCTTTACCAACGACTTCCACCGTCACCCGGACTTTCCCGTCGTACGTCCGCTCTGCAGGGCTGAAAACACAACACAAGGGGGATTAACAACCACACATCTGGTCAGCAAAATAAAGGACCATCACATTGAACTCCTGCAGCTCTGTCTGGTTTGTGTGGCAGCAATCACCAAACTATGAAAACTTACTGAACAAAAACACCACCCAAGAGTTCCCACTCTTTTCTAGAAATAATTTTCCAGGACTTTTTCCAGTGTCACATAACCAACTGAAGTTACACTGAAACACTGCCTGTTAGCTATCTGTTCAGTCTGGCTTTTCTGTCTTACTATAATAAATTCATGGTTATATGTATTATTTAATCTATATTTACTCTGCTTTTCTATGAATAGATTTTGTTTATTTAGCCTAAATTTTATTTTGTCATTATTTCATTATTTCTTTTTGCCCCCATTGTTTTGAGTTTTTATATTTTATGCCTTAACTTGCATTATTTTACCTACTCACATTTCCTGTCTACGTGTACATTAGTTAACAAGTACATTTTTACTTCATTTCCTATGTTTCAAGCTAGAAGGAAGACAAATAATTTTCCAGGACAATGTAAGCTTTTCCAGGACATTTCAATTTTTTCCTCATTTTCCATATGTTTTCCATGACTGGAATATTGGGCAATCATTTTCCAGGTTTTCCAGGACGCGTGGGAACCCTGCCACCCCTGCTTTCAGCCCTTAATCATGCAGGTACCCCATATTCTTAAAATCAGTTTGATACTTCAACGGGACAGTACAGTAAGTCTAAAGTGTGGCTGTAGGAGTTTGTATCAGCAGCACATTCATCATCCACAGTGATCTTGATCAGCTCTGGTCCTGAACAGAACAGAACCAGCACACAAGCCAGACTGTACATTTGCTACAGATGGGGAAACAGCAAAATAGAATTAGAAAGAAAAAAAAAAAAAAACATTAGGGGGATTGTTTTTTACCTGCATCAGACACACTGAACTGGTGGGTCATGCCCCAAAGTGGGTAACGGACCCTTTTTCAGTGGGTCCAGGGTCTTTGCTAATCTGACACACCAGGTGTACCTTTTAGTATATTTCATCACTCAATCTGGGAGAGAGCCCATAGAAAGTGTTTGGGGAGGGCAGAACCTTTCAGAAGTATATCCAATAGCTGATTGGACGATCGTTCTGTCAATCACATTTATTACAGGCCAATCAGATCATTTAGAAGGCGTTGCTGCGGCGCTGCAGAACACAAACTTCATAAAAGCAAACTGTGATCATAACATGTCAGAAGTGGAGCAAAGACATCCTTAATCTAGAGAAGTTTGTAGAGTTGATGTTTCTTTTCCATTAAATAAATATGTGCGACTGAAGTTAGCATCTATGCTAATCTCACTTGCTGCTGTCGTGTCACTCTTAGCTCCCACCTCCTCCTGCTCTTATTGAACAGTCCTGCTTTGGGCTGCTCACCGTCATTGTAGACTGGAGCTCGACAAGATGGATCCACCTGATTGCTTATATTGAATCAGGCTGATCCAGCTGCACTGCAAGGTTAAGTCTTTGCATGGGCAAAAAATATTAGGATCTAAGTCCTGTGCTTTTATTTTGAAGGGGATTATTTATGCAGTGGCGCCATCTGCTCAGACTCTATAACAACAGATGATGACCTGTAATGTTAACTGACATGTTTTAATAGAACAGCATTTGTGATATATTCTATTAATGTAATCTATACGCTTTTAGCTGATGGTATTTATGATTATTTTATATTTTAACTTATTTTAACCCTTTATTTTGTTTTATTTCTACATTTCAGTTCGGATTTTTTTTTAAAAATTTTATTCTTTGGTCAATGCTGATGTCACACTCTCTCATTTTACCATATTATTCATCTACATTTTATTTTGTATTGTTATATTATTTTATTTATTTATGTATTTACACATTTACTTATCTTACCCTCAAGTATTTGAGTATTTTTTTAATTAATTATTATTTTAGTTTTAGCTCCTGTGTTTCCTCAGTCCTCTAACTCTGTTTTCTGTCAGAATTTCCTTTTTATGTCTTTGTGTGTTTGAGTAAGTGAGTGTGTATATTCAATGTGGTTTAGGGGAGGGGGGTTTGCGGGGGTCTTATGTTTTCACTTTATGCAATTTTCTGCTTTTTATTTCACTTCTTGTTATTCCATTTTATCTTTTCCTCATGTAAAGCACTTTGCTTTACAAAGTCCTGTGTGAAAAGAGCAATAAAAATAAAGTTTGATTAATTGATATATTCCATAAGTAGGCGCTGAGCTAGAGATGAATATTTTAAAGATTTTTGAAATATCTTCTCAATTGCTGGACTCTTTTTGTTTCATGTTTGTTCATGAGCTCTGCTGAGTGTTAGAAAGGCTAAAGTGAGTGAATGTGTTTCTATGTTATAACAGCCCCATGATCTATGGCTTATTTAGTGCTGTTGATTAAATATCATTAACACAGGGCTGGTCAGTGAGTGTCCACTGATGCAGGCTCATCACAGCTACAGTTAGATTTGTAGTCCTGAAACCCTGAGATAAACCTCTTGGTTTAAATTATAATGCAGCTAATCGAGTGAAAAGGGGGATGTTTCCCTCTCTAGCATCACCACCTGCTGGTCATTTGGTTCCCTTTAAACTCTGATATTCTGTACTTTAACTGATTCACAGTGCAGCGTCTTTTTTTTTTATTAAATAAATTTCAGAAGTTGAAAATGTTCCTCAGTTTGGGTGACAGCCTGTCTTTTAGGGGTCCCACAGCCAGACCAGTTTAACCCCACTGATTTACAGCTTTAGCCCTTTGTATTAAGTCGAGTTCACTCAAAATAAAAGAACAAGACAGCTATGAGGTGTGAAAAGGTTCGGCCAAAATAAAGAGGCTTACTAAAAAAAAAAAAAAAAAAAGTATTGAGCATGGATTCACAAAAGTGTTCAATCACTCCAACACTGCTTTTAAGTTTGTTTCCAGCTAAAATTCAGTAAACAAAGTATTTATAAAATATTAACTGTAGATCAATTCTCAATGTTAATGTTTTAAAAAACAAAACCTACCTTTTTAGTCGAGCTTTTACCTGAATTACCTTTAACGTTTTTATTTATTCTAATTACAGCCCACTCTTATTTTATTTTATCTTTTCTATCTTTACTTATTTTACTTTCTAGTTTTTCTATTTTTATTTTTACTTTATTTCAAAACATTATTTATTATTAATTATTTTTCCTATTTTATTTTATGATATATTTAATTTTGCACTTTAACCTCACCTCCAGTTTTTTCTCATTTTTAAACCTTTAAGATGGCATTTCCTCAGTACGTACTGGGTACAGCTGTGTGCTTTATTTTTTTACTTTTTTTTCTTTTTATAATGCTTTTTATCAACACAGTGTATGTATTGTGGTGTGGGTGGGTCCAGGGGCTGGGTGGAGTGGGTTTGGGTCTTAAATCCTTCATTTTAATTCATGTCTGTTTGTAAAGCACCTTTTCTGTATGAAAAGTGCTTTATAAATAAAGTTTTATTGACTGATCACTGACTGACGTTCCCGTTACATTCTTATTTCCAGTTTTGATTTTCAAATGAATAATGTCAGATCAGTACACATACTATAACTGTGATTGGTGGGGCCTTTTGTCTTGGTTTTTCCTAAATATAAAAGCCCTGAAGCAGCAGTGGACGTCCCATCATCGTACCTGAACTTGGCAGTTTCTGGTTCCATCTCCAGCAGCTCCCTCACAGGAGAGCGTGGCACATTGGCAGAGAATTTCTCTAAAATGGGGGAAAAGGATTTAAGATGAGTTATATTTAACTTCAGACATCTTTAGAACTTTTATTCTGAATTAAAAACATGGTCTGATGTGCTTTAACAGCTCCTCACCTATAAGTGGCCTCATCATGGGATAATAGACCTGCCACACCGTCTCCAGGGACATCCTGCTGTCCATGTAGATCGCTCCGGCTAAAGACTCAAAGATGTCCCCCATGGCTTTAGGGACCTCGATGTCCTCCTCCTTCTCCTCGTCTTCTTCAGAGCGACGCAGCTGGAGACAGAGTCACAACAGTGTGAGCTGATGAGAACTTCAAATCAGGACAGTGTCTTAGAGCTGACTTGTGTCCACTGTCCGGTCTGTCTGGAGAGGGTCCTGCCAGCTACGCAAATGTGTGACGTCACCTGAACACGACACTATGCAGTGTGGAGGACTTCAGCTCTCCAGGACTCTTTGGAGCATTTTGTTTTTTATTGGAAATGTCTTTACAGCAAAAGCAGTGAACAAATAAAAATGAATCCACGCTTGTTTGACCATGATGAGGTATGTATTACTGAAACATTTTTAACTCCACCCTTCAGGGACAGTTAAAATGGGAAAGCACAGTTCAGTTAATTTGGCACCTTTCTCATAATTTAACAGTGGAAACACCTGTAATTTCATATCATACTGAGCTGCACTGAACCACACTGCTTGCTTAAAACAGCTTTAATGAGATAAACCTAGCTAAGCTGCATTTAAAGCTCTAAAAACTCAGGAAGTACCAGAGTTCTTTGTCCCAGACTGCAGTGAAAAGGAAAGAAATATTCTGCTTTCTTTGATGCACAGTGCTGATGTGCTCAGAGTTTCTGTCCCACTTGAAAACTCTGGCCCTCCTCACACGAGGACGGCACCGTATTGTCTTGGCGTCGGCATCAAAACATGGATCGCTGTTTACACATTGTATTGTAGATAGGCTTGTGTATTTACCTGAGAACGCAAAATCCACGCTGGGACGTACCTGGGGGTTTCCACGCATGCTCCTAACCCATATTGCATGCTGGGTAATGTAGTTCTTGGATTACTACACTCGTAACATCACAGTTGTGCTCCGAGGTGGATTCAACGTCAGCAAGTGCTCATGCACGCGAACATGCTGCGTCTCTGCATGAGCACTTGTTGCTGTTGTTGCTGTAGCTGGTGTTGTTGGTGTTCTGTGAGAAAATGTTGGTGTAAAAGTCGTAGCAATATTTATAGCTGCTGCCACCATAGTTGTTGTTGGTGTGTGTGTGACAGCGTGAGTTGGGGGCGGGAGGAGGACGGGTGCTATGAGGTCACCGTCTTTTCCGGACTTATCTGTTTATACCAACTACGGCATGAAGACGAATACGCAGATATCCACCTGCAAACCCGTTTTCAAAAAAGATGCGGTGTCATGGACAAATACGCGTCTCCGTCTGTCAATATCACCAGATCGATAGTTTACTTTACCGGAGTCTTACAAATTCGCACTCGTGTAAAGCCCACCTCTGATGAATATTTCTAAAAAATAAGAAAAAAAAAACGCTTTGTAACAGAGCTAACAACACAGCCGTGAGAGTTTTTGACCATTCTTCCAGAAGCACATTTGTGAGGTCGAGAAGGCCTGGCTCACAGCGTCTGCTCTAATTCATCCCAAAGGTGATCTATGGAGTTGAGGTCAGGACTCTGTGCAGGCCAGTCAAGTTCATCCACACCAGACTCTGTCCTCCATGTCTTTATGGACCTGCTTTGTGCTCTGGTGCACAGTCATGTTGGAAGAGGAAGGGGCCAGCTCCAAACTGTTCCCACAAAGTTGGAGCATGGAATTGTCCAAAATGTCTTGGTGTGCTGAAGCATTCAGAGTTCCTTTGACTGGAACTAAGTGGCTGAGTCTATCTCCTCAAAAAACCCCCCCCACCATCATCCTCACTCCACCAAACTTTACACTTGCCAGATGCAGCGTGCTTTACTGCACTGGATCAACGCTTTTCACTTGGCGATGTGAGGCTTGGATGCAAGCCATGGAGACACATTCATGAAGCTCTACACACTGTTTCTGAGCTAATATCTGAAGGCTTCATGAAGTTTGGAGGTCTGTAGCTGTTGACTCTGACTCTTCACGGCTGACTTCTTCTTTACTAATTCATTCTTTACTAATGTTTGCAGGAGCAGTCTGCATGCTTAGATGCTTGATTTTATACACCTGGTTTTTACACAGGCGTTCCTTGTAAACCAGTGGTGTAGCTCTGGGTTTGGCTGCACAAACAAGATGAGTTCAAGCATGAAACTGCCTTTAATACCTTCTTAGAAACTCATTGGAGATGATACACTGTGACTAACAGCAGCATAGTTTAAAATAAGCTACATTAGCAGCCCCGTCGAGTTGTTCCTTATATTTGAAGCACTGTAGCAGTACTGTGGTACTAGATTTTAGAAGCACATTTCTTTATTTCTTTCAGCTGTTTCTCTTTTTAGGATGCTTGTGTATGTGCCTGTTGTGCCTAAGGCTCATAAGTACCTCTCCTGCAGAATGAGAGCAGATCTGGTGCCAAGATAGCCATTTCCAGGCAAATTAAATCCAACTGCATTTTCTGCTCAGTGCTGAGATCTTCTGAATATGAAACAGATTCATAGAAGCTGACAGCCTTGTTATTCAGGCCGATTTTTCTGAATGCTGACTTTTATTTCAGGGAGAGAAAAACATCTACAACAGCAGAGATTAGGTTTCCTCCTGCAGGGTTTTGTTGTTTGGTTTGATGCTTTTTGTGTTTGTGGTAAAATAACAAATAAAAAGACAGGACTCACCTCGGAGTCCATGCCCTGCATCTCGTTCTTCTCCAGCTGAAACTGCACAAAGTCGTCGATGACGTGGAACAGCTCGGGGGAGATCGCCTTGAAGTACTTGTGGTAGTCGTATTTGACGGCCAGAGAGGCAAAGATGGTGTTGTTGACGAGAGCGGAGCGCAGGTCGGTCAGCACGCCGGGGGAGTGCTGCCGGGGGTCTTCATAAAGGTGCTTTGTTATGAGGTAGTCAAGAATTGCATCACCGAGGAACTCCAGCCGCTGGTAACAATCTGAAAGGGAGCGGAGGAGTCTGAGAAGTCTGTAGGTGGGACACGACTCAGTGCAGAACATTCACACAACAATTAATCAAAAATCAGGAGATCCACAACTATGTTTCCTGTTAAACACGCTGCTCTTAAATTCAATGTTGGGCTGCTAATCAAGGCCGCTGTTTATTTTGTGGGGAGGCTGATGTTTGGTATTTGTGGGACCTAAGAAGACATGATTCAGATGTAAATGTTAGTGTCTGCTTTATTGTTTTAAAATGTTTAAGCCATCCATCCTAAAATTAAAACGAGATTATTTTAAACAGAATTGTGGTTGCAGCGTTTCTTAAGACTCAGCTCTTTGTGTCTTAACACGAAGGCCGGTGACCTAACGGTTAGGTCGTGCCTCAAGTACAGAGCGAGACTTCTCAGCGTGTCAGGCCTGTTGCTCCCTTCTTTCCAAAATAAAAAAGGCAAAAGTACATCTTAGTAGCTGGACTTTATCAAGATGGGTTTAGTCCTTGTAAGCACCTTTTTTTTCTGGGGCTTGTTTTAGAGAATGCTGAAGCAGCCGACAGTTTACTCCTGATGAAGCAGTGTTAATTTTGACAACACTTTTTAATTTAGTTTTAGTTATAGTCTTCTGCCTAAAATTACTTTTAGTTTTAGTCATGATTTAGTGAATAAGAAGTGTAAAGTCTAAGGAATATTTTATGTGTCCTTGAATTTCTGAAGTCACATTTTACTCTTAGATAAAATGAATAATCTACTAACCCTTTATTGAATGTTAGTAAAGTCTGAATGTCTAAATTAACAGAAACAAATTTTCCTTTGTGTGAAATGCAGTCTCCTTTATTTAGGCTACCCGGCAGAGCATCTCAGTTACAATACCAGAACTGACAACAAACAGTGAACCTGCTCTACATGAATATATCAAATCATAAAGACAGCAGCTCTGATTGGATCGCTCCACAACTTATCCCACCACCACCAAGCTAAGGCAGCTGTGATTGGATAGATTCCTAACTTGTCTCTACTTCCTACAAGACCATATTAGGTCTGAGTGGATTAAGTCTGTCAGACATTTTAGTCTATTTTTTGTTTGTCGATGAAAATGTCAGTTAGTTTAGCTTTAGTTTTTGTCCATGTGCACTTGTTTTTATTAGTTACTGTCTAGATTTTATCAGAGGAAAAGGGTTGTTGATTAAAACTAGGATGAAAATAATTAGTCAACAAAATGAACTCTGGTGTGAAGGAATCACTTGATTAAATTTTAGCATCTCGGTTCAGTTTTATGTGAACAGTGATGCAGCTACATTGATGCTGGGAGCTGCAGCCTGACCTGTGATGGTGTTGTAATGGTAGGAGGCGTGAGTGAAGGCCTGCAGCAGGTACGCCTTGTTCTGAAAGGTGTAGTTGATCTTTCTTTCAAAGTTCTCGAAGCCAGAGATGAGGTGGTTGAGGGTCCGCTCTGCGTCCGGATGGTCCAGCATGCAGCGGGGAGGGATCTTCAGCCAGCCGTAGCACAGGTCAGTGGCTGTGTGACGACTCTGTCCCTCTGCTCCCGTCAGGGTCCCTCTCTCCAACGGCAACACCTAAAACCAGCACAAAACAGACATCAGCAACTCGAGGACCCTCACCCAAACTGGACTGTAGCAGACTGTTAGTGTCTTCTGGTCTGAAGGGTCTGGATTCAAACGGTGGCATCAGAATTTGATAAGAACTAGGGCTGGGACGATACGCTTTTGTCCCAATTCAATTTTTCACGATTCTGTAGGAGCTGATTCGATGTAAATTGCAATTCTATATTTCTCCATTTATATTGCCGATTTTTGCGATCTTTAGTAAGCAGCAACCAAGATGAACAATGATGATGCCTACAGACTACATCAGGAAAAATACACATCATATGTGCGTCCATTTTAAGGATTTATTTAGTAATGTATTTTAACCAGCTGTTTGTACTCTCTCGTCAAAAGCCTGGATTTCATTTAAAAGTGGCTCATTAACACAGACTAAAATTAAGCATTTAAATTTGAAAGAAAAAAAAGATTTTTGAACAAAAAAATCGCTTTAAAAGCTCACAGTGTACCATCCTCTGACCACTATTTTCAGCACAAAGAGATTCACATCATGGCTGTGCAGTGGATCTAGCGAATCTGTGGAAACCACCGAAATCTCGGAAGAACATTCCATCACCTTGTTGAATCTCCTTTATGCACTGCCGCCTTTATGCCAGTTTTTTTCACCCACTGTCCCGTGGCACACTAGTGTGCTGTGAGACTAGGGCTGCTGAGCGATTATTCGAGGAATCGTTTCAGCTCTATGTGAGACATCGTCAGGTGGGCCACGAGAAATTATCTAACTTCACTGAACTGGTCAAAATATTTTTTTGCGACAGAACTAAATATCATCTACTAGGGGTGTAACGAAATTTTGTGCCATGAAATTTAAAATAAAAAATTAAAAAATTAAAAAATTATGAAATAAAATTCAAAGACGCACGAAATAGAAAATGCGATGGGGCTCGCGCATCATGACTGGTAATTTTTTAACCCTCCTCGCCTGCCGTAGCAAAACACTCGCTTCAATATGGAGGAAGACGAAGTGGAGGAATTAGCTAACGCTCCTTTGCCACAGGTGAGGACCTATTTTGGCTTCCCATGTAAAAGACGAGAGAACGGTGAGAAGACTGGAGATAAAACAACAACCGTGTGCAAAATATGCCGCTACAGTTCACCGTATACTGCAGCAAGTACAACTACCAACTACTTTGAACTGAAGACAGGCAGCAACTGTATGTTTGTGTAAGTCTGCATAAAAAACAATATTTTATTTTTACATCTACTGTTGAGTTGACAGAATTTGATCATACCTGAAGATCAGAAGTATATGCACTGTTATAGGCTAAATATTATAGTTCACAGTTCAGACATTTATAGGTCTAAACTGCAGCTCTGAGGACTGCTATTTGTTTTCCTTTTCATTCAAGAATGTACTTATCCTGATTGTTACAACAACAAAGCACTTTTTATTGAGATTTTATGTTTGTATTCGTACTGTAGTCTAAATAAGGGGAAAAACTACAATTTTGTTTTTTCTAAGATCATTTATTTTATACTGATGCAGCAATATTTTTTATGTCTGCATTACTTCATACTGTTGGGGATTTTCTATAATCTTTATTTTGTATCGTGAGTATTTCGTATCGTGAGCCCTGTTTCGTATTTCGCATCGTTTCTTGAGTTGACCATCTCGTTACACCCCCATCACCTACAAATAATAGGCCATTTTTAAGTGTTTGCGCTGTTATCTACATGCCCAGGTTTAACACTGAGTGAGTATAAATAAACTGAGAGGCTTTATTGTTCTTGTACATACTGTATTAGGGGCTACAGAGTGCCAGTTTGTAACATTTTGGTTGGTGGTGTGTCCCAAGAAAATGTACTGTGGCTCAAAAAATGTTGAAAAGCACTGCTTTATGCAACTGTGCTGCAAGAAAACTCGATCATTTCACCTTAAAGACAACACCTGTCTTGTGTTATGAAGTGATACAGATTAAGTGAACGACACATACTTAAAGAGCTTTTGTCTCCCACTGGGTCTGCATCTCCCTCAATAGTTCTGAAAGCACAATGGGGTCCAACCTGGCACTGGCAAGGTGTACCTATTAAAGTGGCTGTTGAGAATCTGAATGTGTTTATAAGGAAGTCACATTGTGATTTCCGGCTTCTACGTCATACCCTTGTGACACCATGTCTGCGGCTCACCTTGAGGCCGAGTGAGCACAGGAACATCTGCGCCGCTCTCTCTCCACAGCTGGTCAGGTAGCAGCCGAGCAGAGCCTCCACACAGTCGGCGATGCTCTTGTCGGCGATGCACTGCTCCGTGTGCAGGTCGTACGAGATGGACTGCTTCCCCAGCTCGGCGCCGCAGTTCTCCTCCGAAGGATTCCAGAAACCGACCACGAAGTCGTCCTCCTCCCCGGCCTTACTGGGATCCAGGTAACACATGGCGTCCCACGAGCTGTAGTCGAACTCCTCGGCGGACTCCGAGGGGAAGTGGGCTGTGGTGGGGTGGAGGGGCTTCTTTGGCGCCTTCCACTCGTAGGATGGCGCCGAGGCGGGACTGATGGGGGTAGGGAAGCTGCTCAGAGAGATCTTCTTCCCAAACGCTCCGGATCCCAGCAGCATGTTGTCGATGAACTTGATGTGCTCCTTGTAGTACTCCAGGTCGTCCTCCATGTTTACTTCATCCTTGGGCTCGTCCTTCAGCATCAGCTCGGCTTCATCGTCCACCTCCTCACCCTCCTCCTCGTCCTCTTCCTCAAAGTCGTCTCCGGAGCGCCCGTTGGCCAGAAGCTCCTCTTTGGCCTGAGTGAAGACACAAGAATAAACAGCCACCATTAGATTAATTACTTTGCTTTTAGGGGAAAAGGTCTTATTGAAAATTAGCTATAATTTCAAAAGCTTGTTCCCCAGAGTACGCTTTAAAGATGAGTTAAAACCAGCACATAACAACTTTTCTTTGAGTCATGTTTTTGGTTTGGCAGCTCCTCCTCACACACATCAGAGACGTTTAGCCCCTCAGTTGTGGTTTGGAGACATGACTCCTGTAATAAAAAATGAAGCTGTAAAACAAAAGCTGTGAAAACAAGCTTACTTGTTGGTGGAAACACAGACATTAAAGATCTATCACAATCTACAAATGTCGCAGTTGCATGAAACATCGCTCTGTGGTCTGCTCCGAGTCCAAAACATGATGACAAATCTTCACCACAACAGCTACAACAATCAACTCATTCAAGAGCATTTCCTCAAAGCCCAGCTCAGGCTCGACGGACGCCATCACATCACAGAGGCCCAAGCACTGGTGTCTGTCTATCTGCAGTCATCAATGCATCTGTTAGCTGGTTTAATATCTCCACGTGTTAACCTGAGTCAACAAAGACGTGACACGAGACGGTCTGCTGGATTCTTCTGGTGCTTTCATCAAAGGCTGCGGCAGGAGGACCATGAGAACAAGGCTGCAGCTCCACCAAACGTGTCCAGAGCGCTGCATGCTGCCACCAAAGACCCATGACCCTCTGAGATCTACCTGAAGATGAACATCCACCTGAATGTGATGCTTTGTGGGTGTCACTACTGTATAAGCCAGGGGCTGACAGCCTATGGCACACTAGCCAAGCAAGAGTTTAACCAATCAACCTCAAAAAAGGGTGACACTAGGGCTGGGCTAGGGCTGAACAATTAATTGCAAATTAGATTAAAATGCAATATGGCTCGTTGCAATTTTCAAATCACAGAAGGTTCCATATTTTTAGCCCAAAATGAACATTTTGGCATTGTGATGTAGTTTTATGCAATTTCATGCCTATTTTTTTACCTCTATTCATACACTTTTTTTCCAGATTTTTACCTTTTTTTTAACCCCATTTTTACAACTTTATGCCCATTTTGCCCCCATTCATTTTTTTTGGCCACTGTCAGAACCATATTTGGAATTTTCACATGGTTTTTGAAATTTAATTTCATATTTAATTCCCAATTTTGCTGTCATAATCAATTTTTCTTTTTTTCTTTTTTTTTTTTTTTGCAATTTCATACCTATTTTGCACCTATTTATTAACCTTTTTCCACTTTGATACCATTTTTACCCAGTTTTTACAACTTCATACCTATTTTGCTTCTGTTCTTCACTTCTCCACTTTTTCTCAAATCTTTTATCTTAAGATTAATTTAATGTCATATTGGTTTTACTATGAAAAAGATCTACTGCTTTCTGGTGCTATTACATGCATTACGGTAATGACTGAGTGCTGTGTGAGGAGAGGGAGGAAATATCCTTAATATATTGACCTCTGCCAAACAGCTGAGCTGGTAGTTAAAGAGTTAAGAATCCAGAAGATGAGGAACATTAAAACAATTGCAGAGTAAATCGCAATATTGGAAAAAAAATTGCAATTAGATTTTTTTTTAATCTCAGTGTTATGATTAACTGAAGCTCTCACCTCAATTATGATTAATGAAAGATTATTTTATGCAGGACACTCCTGTAAAAGCGATTTTTAATCTCAATGAGTTTCTTTTCCTGGTTAAATAAAAAATAAAAAAAATGCTATGCTGGAACAAATTGGTGTTACGCCTAGTGGCCGACACGGTCCTCCTGCAGTATTTTAACTACAGATGGGAATTGATAAGATTAATTGATACCAGTGTTATTAACGATCCTGCTAATTGATCCAATTCTTTAACGATTTCCTGCAGAATTTTAGATTTTCAGTGTCAACAATATCAAACACACTTCACAGCTTAGATAACTTCTTCTGCTGGTGTTCCCACTCACTTAAGGTTGTGCAGTAGACGCCTTAAGTAGGGCTGGACAATATGGCAAAAAATAAAATCTCAGATTTTTTTCCACAACAGTCAATTTACGGTTTTAATCAATTTTTCCCTCCCTAAAAGAAACAAAACTTCCAGTGACATAAAAATGAAACAAATCAAGTTTTGCCTTTATGTTGTCTAAATGTTTCCCTCTTAAAGTCAAACTCTGGGTCATAAAAGGTTGATTATGTAGTATAAACGTAGGCAGGTTTGTCTACATAAACACTAAAAGGCTGAGGTATTTTTACAGTATTAGCATGAAACTCTCTGATCAATCTTTAATCTACTTTAATAACAAATACAAGCCTATAAAAGTGCTTGTGCAAACCTTACAAGGCCGACCATCATGAAAATTGTAATTTTTTTCAAAAATTGCAACTACTCACAATTGGACTACGGCAAGAAAAAAAATCTTGATTTTTTAATTTTTTAAATCTTCTGCAGAAAATAATTTGAATTTATCAATTTAATCGATTTTTTCCCAGCTCTAGCCTTTAAAAAAGATGAAGCCACAATTCTGAGGCTACAATCAACTTTATTCTGCTCAATGTATTCTACACAAAATCTAAAATGTGCCCAAACAATGGAGATGCCATGATTCTTGACTACAAGCCCCTCTGATACATGACAAGAGTAAAATCAGTTTGATTACAGGGTCTAAATGTCAGTTTCAAGTATTCTTCAATTAACTGACCAGCCCTAGCTGAACAGTTTTAGGAAAATATCTATGTGTGATTTCTTTTTGGCAGATATCATGATTTTAATTCAATTCACAGTTCCCTTCAAATCAAGCTTCAGTGCAATATTCACCATGTTACAGTATTAAAAAAGGAAGGAAATCAATGATTTAAAGCATATATCACATGATTCATCACCTAACATTGATGATAAACAACCTGTTTTCATATTTAAGGAACACTACCTCTTCTTCATTTCTTGTCTCACTCATTAGTCCATGACAAGCAGATTGGATTTTATACATCAAAAATTACAGCATGTAACTGAAGTATTTAAGGTGTAGTTTATATGTATTATTACACATTCTCTTTGTTATATTGTACTAAAAAGATCTACCATCAAAGTGCCACCCAATCATGTTCAATGAAAGAAATAGAAACACATCCAAAGTACTATTGTGATAAAAAAATATATATATTTCTGTCTCTACAGGAGCAGGTGGTGTATCTGTTCTTAAATGGCTAATATGTGCAGGTCAGGTTAGAGTTCAGCCAGTGCTGTAGATGCAGTATAAAGGGCTTTCTATCTACTGCCTACATGTTATTTTCATTGGACTTGATTTCAAGCTCTAACTTTGGGAGAGAACTGCAGTTTTCTGTGAAATTATCATTTTTAACTAAATCAACCTGCAGGAGCAGCTATTTTTTTCCCCCCTGATTATTTTGTTTTACTAGGACTCACAATAAGATGATTTTATATGAAAAAGGCATCATCTTTATCTTAGTAGAATAACAAACTGTGTTTCCACAGTGAAGGAGCGTAGCCTCTGAGACGACAGAGAAACTAAAGACCCTGTAGTTAAACTGTAGGTGAACTCTGCCCTCTAGTGGCCTGAATACAAAACAACACTGTCTGAAACAATATTATGAAGGACAGTTATTCCTTAAACTCTTAATCAATCCCAAATACATCACTTAAGCCTGTTTTTGTTGTTTTCTTCACACCCTGTCCAGCCTTTACATTTACATATATTTATAAAATCATTTAAAGTCTACAGGTTCAGCATAGGCGCCCAAAAGTCCACACTGACCTCCTCTGAGTCGGGTTTGTCGGTGCTGCTCTTGTCCTGGTTGACCACGTATCCAGGGGGCAGCCAGTTCACCGGGGGGTCAAAGATGGACACTACCATCCTGCTGGGGAGACCCTTCTTCTTCCCCAGGCGGTACAGGTTACAGTTGCTCACCTGGACGAGAAAACAGAAAACATGATGCACGGATTAAGACAGTGAGACAAAATGAACAAAACTATAATAGAATCATAGTATAAGACCAAATGTACATGAGCAAAGAGTCCTCACCAAAGGGACACAAATTGATCTTGTTAAGACATCAGATCTGATCATCTTTTTTCTTTCTTAACCTGACATGTTTTTTCTCCTATTCTTCTGCTCCCTATTGTATCTGCCAGGTTCTCTTTGTGCACAGGCAGCACTGCTGTCCAGTGAAATCATAAACCCTGTTCAAGCTTGCAAATAACCTCTGAAATTATCCAGAATTTGCCCGGTGAGTAGGGCTGAATGATTTGAGAAAATAATCTAATTGCAATATTTTTCCCCAATATTGCTATTTACTCTGCGATTGTTTTAATGCTCCTCCTCTTATGTATTCTTAAACAAACATAAGCAATAGATCTTTTATAGTAAAACCAATATGACATTAAATCAAGTGGAGAAGTGAAGAACAGAAGCAAAATAGGTATGAAATTGTAAAAACTGGGTAAAAAAAGAAATGGTACAGAAAAAAAAGTTACTAGGTGCAAAATAGGTATGAAATTGCAAAAAAAAAAGGCAAAAAAATTCAAAAGTGACAAAGGAAAATTGATTATAGCAGCAAAATTGGGATTAAATTTCAAAAATCATGTAAATATTCCAAACATGGTCTGACAGTGGACAAAAAAAAAAGATGAATGGGAGCAAGATAGGCATAAAGTTGTAAAAACTGGGTTAAAAAAGGTTCAAATAGGCATGAAATTTCAAGACACTACATCACAATGCCAAAATGTTCAACACATTTTGGATTAAAAATATTACACTGTCTGCGATTTGAAAATTGCAACAAGCCATATTGTGATTTAATCTAATTTGCAATTAATTGTTCAGCCCAACCGGTGAGCCACATGAGTGTCCACTAACAGACATTTGGACTTTACTCGGGTAGTTTCCTCACACACCCCTGGTATTTTATACACCTAAAGTCTGAGTGAGCCGATGTCTGAACACAGCAGTGAACTATCGGGTGATTCACTCATTGAGGGAACATGGCGGGCTGATGATGCATCCTGTGACCGGCAATAAACCGGAAAAGAAGACTTATCAGGACGGACCGATGCAACGGCAGGAGACACTTCTGAATGTGAGGGGGGCAAGACAAACTCAAATGTGTGTCTGTAGTAGGGGTGTAATGATCCATCAATCTGGATCGATCCATCGATTGGTTAAGCAACGATCCAATCGATGGAGGCGAAAACATCAACATCGTCATCTTTAATATACGCCTTTATTTTGAAATTCTGACCGGAAATCTGTTCCACAGTTTAAAATCCAAAGATCTGTTAACTTGGGTAGTTTTTTCTCCATTGGACGTGCAGAGAAGCAGCCTGTGGTATCAACTCAGCTAGCCTCACGTTATCAGCGCTTAGCGCTGCTTCCCACTGAACAAGACCTTGTAAGATGTTACTGAAAGCAGTCAAACAAACATGGCAGAAGCGATTAGCACTATGTGGGCATCACTGGTGAGTTTAAAAGCTGATGTTTGGATGTATTTTAGATTAAACAAGCACGAAGGAAAAGACCAGTTGGACAAAAACAAGTAATGTGCAGAATATGTATTAATGTATATCATTAATATATGATTAATGTAACTGCTTTGGGTTCAGTTCTTATTGTAAAACATTGAATGAAATCGAATCATGGATCGGACAGATTTAAGACCTTATAGTATTGTATTGAATCTATCCAGAAAATCTGAATCCATACCCACGCCCTAGTTGATACTCCATTATTATGTTATTGACAAGGACTTCCATCACATATGTGCTGTCTATCGGTGACCCTGCAGTCCCCCACCCGGATCAGAATCCCCCTCAGCAGATCACGGTCAGGATCAGTCCACACCGCTCAGCTTACTGTTTCACGTTTGGGGAAAAATATATTTTATGTCTAAAGAAAATCTGTTTTCTGAAGTGTTCAAAGGAACGGACTGTTTAAAAACTGCAGGCTGAAAACTGGATTAATGAACCAAAAAAGTCCAAAGCTGAACAAAAAAAGCCTTTTTGTTGTACTGTGAGAAACTTTAGTTCATTTTTATGACTTTGGCTTTAAAGTAACACACATTGAATTCTGAGTACAAAGACTTAATTTGAAAAAATAAACCTGCGTTGTGTTTTTCATGATTACTCTGTATTAACATTTAGGGTTGGTCAGGTTTGTGCTTCTCATCCTTTGTGTTGGTTAAAAACAGTGTGGTGACTCACTGACTAAAACAAATGCATCTTTGCCAGGATAAGCCTGGACGGCACCCCAGAAAACAGAACAAAATAAACCAAATCAAATAATTCCTCCACTTAAAAACATCAGAGCTTACCCTTAAGACATTCTGTGGATGGTTACATCTTAAATTCAGCATCAAGAGTCACAGTCACCCAGTCTCTCTTCTTCATCTTTAGTTTCATGTCACATTTATATGTTTAATTTCAGCCTTCATAGGAAATAAAAGGGAAAACTAAGGAAACACAGTTTAAAGAAACCAGGGATGAACACTATTATCGATATATCTGTATGGGCAGATACTGGCCTAAAAAGTTAAATATCGTTATCTGCATATTTTGACATTAACAACCGATACTTCAGCACGATGTCGTCAGTAATATTGGCAAAAACCACAAATACACCAAAATGCTTCACCTTACTATTACTGCATGGGTACATTTAAAATCAAGAATATTACTTTTTCCAAGAGCTAAATTTTGTTTTTCTTTCTCTGCATCTGTTCCTCACAACTTTAGACTCCCCTATTTAAAGAAACAAGTCGTTTTCATTAACCTAAGACTTCGAGTTCTTGACAAAAACTACTTGTATCAGTGATACGGAGTTAAAAATTACAGCATATCAGATTTCTGCACAAATCCAACGCTGTGCATCCCTTTAAGAAAGAAGTGCTGTTATGTACACAATGTTTAATGTTAAAGGATAACTTCGGTTCCTGCAGCTTTTACATTGTTTATAGAATGAAGAACAACATTATACTCACCCAGAAGGCTTTCCTGATGCAAACGGTGCTTCGGGAGATATTTAGATCCAAAATCGAGCAGCGGACACCGATATAATGGTAGCCCGTAGGGCATAGATCGCCGCTCCTAAAAACTGCATTAGTCGTCCAAAAACTCATGTTTTTCACCAATATTCCATCATGATTCGCGCCGAATGGACGGCCATTGTAGCCTGTCTCTCTCCACACAGCGCTGTGTGGCTGAACTAACCTCTAAACAGACGAGTCTGTTTGCATGCCCTTCGCGCATGCGCAGTACTCTCTGGAGCGTTGAGATCGCTTCCTCATTTCTATCAGCTCCTTATCTGTATAATCTGGCTCCAAACTGTAAGGACGTCCATCATATTCAAAGTCCTCCTCCACAACATCTTCATCCCATAGATATTTGTCCATTTTGCACAAAACTGGAAGAAGAAAGTCGATTTGTAGCTGCCCTGAAACAATGAGCCGCACTGCGCATGCGCGAAGAGCATGT
>JAZDUH010000153.1:642500-802500 GCA_036419115.1 Scarus forsteni | reverse complement strand
AGCAAAAATCTCAGCATTTTTAAGCTAACTGCTCTTACCAAGAAGGGAAGCACAGCTAGCAGTGTAGGAAACTTTCAGCATGTAGTTTCTCCTTATTGCCAGTCACTATAACTTTATTAAGCATGATTCATCTTCTCTCCACCTGCTGACCTTACATGGTTACATGAAATGTTACATTCTTCCTGTTTTTTAATACTTTTTATACTTTATGCAGTGTATTCTAAATATTTTTGAGAATGTTGTAGTTGTAAGAAAAAAGGCTCCATTGCCAAAAAAAGTGAACAAAAACCAGTGTTCAATATTTATTCAGATCTAAATTCTCTGTAATTATGATATTACAGAGCATTTTTGGCGAACTACGATCCCTCCAGCACCAGTACGTAAGAAGATTGAAGAAACTACTAAAACCGGGTCAAGAACTGTCCAACACATTATTAAAAACTGAAGGATAGTGGGGAACCATCGTTTCAAGGAAGAAATGTTGCCAGAATAAAATCCTGAATGATGGTGATCGGTGAATCACTTAAACGTTTGTCTGAATCAAATCAAAGAAAAACTACAGCAGAACTCAGGGGGGGTGTTTAATAGTGAAAGTCAGAGCATTTCCACACACACGATGTGAAGGGAACTCAAGGGATTGGGACTGAACAGCTGTGTAGCCTTAAGAAACCACTAATCAGTAACGCTAAGCAGAAAGAGGTCTTCAGTTTGCTAGGGAGCATAAAGATTGGACTGTGGAGGACTGGAAGAAGGTCATGTGGTCTGATGAGTCCAGATTGACCCTGTTCCAGAGTGATGGGAGCATCAGGGTAAGAAGAGAGTCAGGTGAAGTGATGCACCCATCATGCCTAGTGCCTACTGTCCAAGCCTGTGGGGGCAGTGCTGTGATCTGGGACAAATCTGTGACATTGGAGAAGCTTAAAGAAACAATGACACAGAGAATCTGTGCTGTAATCAAAGCTAAAAGAGAAACAATGAAATATTAGAGTGTGTGATTTGTTTTTTAGTGGTGACTGTTGTTTTTTTGGCCAGGCAGTGTATTTTCAAGAGAGTAAAATTAACAACTAGCATTTCACAGCTACATTCTGGCTCGTTGATTCCCCCCCTCTTCCTTAAAGCTCCTTGCACCCCCTCTCACCTTCTTGCTCCTCATGTAGCTCAGTCGGCCCTCGTGGGCGGGGTAGGTGCAGAACAGGCACGTGGTGATGGCGCGCTTGAGGAAAGAGTCTCCGACCATTTCCTGCCTCTCCAGCTTGTAGCCCTCGCTGGCGTTGGAAAGGGTCAGGGCCTGCAGGATGAGGCCCGGGTTGGGCCCCAGGCTTTTGGGGGAGTCCCCTGCCTCGGCTGTGCGCTGCAGGGCAGCAGCGGGGGCGAGGTCGGGGGAAGGTGCTGTGTGAGCGTGGGGACCCGTGGCTGCCTGGCTGCAGACTGAGGTAGCTTGATTCTTGTGGTCTGAGGTCCTCCCGGCTGTACATTCATCGCTGGGCTGCAGAGGACTGGCGCTGGGGGTCTTGGCGCTGGGAGAGGGCTGCACAGAAACTGAGGTAGTGGTTTGTATTGATTCGGGGCTCTGCAGCTCGGCGGCGGCGGGCTGAGAGCGTTGGCAATTGTCATGTTGGTGAAGGTGCTCGTGTTGGTGGCCGTCGTCGTCACAGTTGGCGACCTGGGCAGTGCCATTGGTTAGGTTCCTGGTGCAGGGGGCCTCTCCCGGCTTTGAGGGGGAAGAGTGGGGGCTGCTGGGGTGTGTGAGGGGGTCCGAGTCAGCGGTTACAGTCTCTTGGTGCGTACAGTGACCCTCGCCGTCCTCACTGCAGGACTCAGAGCAGCTGATGAAGGTTTTACTGTCGATGGATCTCTTCCAGCCAAAGTCCAGGTTTGGATACCTGCAGCAAACAAACAGATCGATGTTACCATGACGACAAGCAGCATGGACATTTAAATAGACCATCATAACCCAACAAAGCTGGATCTTTTTCATTTTCGGCTATGTGGCATGCTTTTCCTCTCTAATAAAGCTGATGAAGTTTAGGAGCTGTGGCCTGTGCTGTGCAGAGGCATGTCTGACCGGACTGACCAATAAAAGCAGTTTTATGGTCTCTCTCGGGTCACAGCAGTTTATATCCTGCAGGACTTGGCCGTGTCTAGTCTGGAAACTCTTGTGCATGCTTGTATTCACTCGATAGTAAAATTAAACGTGGCAAACATAAGACAGAGGCAGAGTTTATAAAGCTCACAAATGTTGTGCTTTAACCTCGAGGGATGGGAGTTAATCCTGAACTCAAGTACTGTGATTTCCTCATAAATGAGGGCCTAAATCCTCGTTTATTATCCAACAGTATACACACACCCACAGATGGTTAACTAATGGTTTTGGCTGCTCATAATAACTAAAAACCCAATGAAGTAACAAGTTAGGGTGGGGCTGGGCAACTGAGGCCACCTTGAGGGCCACAGTAAATTTATCTAGGGATGCACTATTTTGGATTTTTGTTGATATCCAGGATTCTGGTATTTCTGAACCCATTATCACCAATACCAAGCCAAATTTTTACCACAACAGGGTACACACATAAAGATTATCAGGCTGTTTTTTTCCCGAATTTCCGCCTCCCTGACCAAGGACAGCAAATGCCAAATTATCATCAATTTTATAAGATTATCTAATAAGATGATCTGTAGTTTGAGGTGTTAAGAGTGAATTTGTCCCAATAATCAGCTCCGAAACAGGTCGAGGCTGACAATAATAAATATTTAACTTAACTAAAATTTTGACGTGGCACAGAATGTAGCCAATCAAGGAGCGAGCAGACTGAGGAACAAGAAAGCAGGCGTAAACAAAAACAAGCATGGTCGATTTGAAACACAAAGTCCGGTGGCCCTCAGAAATGGAGGACCAGCTCACAAGTTCACACTGTCCCGTGGATTTTTCCCACAGCCTCTTTTTTGTAGCTTTCTATTTTTCCATCACAAAAAGTCCCAAGACCACTTCCATGTTGCATTGTGTTTTCCTGTTGTTGCTATGCTTCTTCTTCATTTTTGTTAGATCACGTTTGATCAGACTTCTGTCTTTGAGGACTTGGTTCTAGATCGGTGGTGGGACAGAATGGTTACGTGTGTGCTGAGCTGTGTTGAGATTGTCAGACCACACACAGTACGATCAAACTGTTCAATGTATGATTTTTTTTATCTTCATGTGTGGGCTCTCTGACAGATAAAACATCTTTTCAGAATATCCTTTTGTGTGTTCCCATTTAAGACTGACCTGTTATTCATGGTGACAGTCTGTGTTAGAAAAGGATGTGAAGCCAGAAAATGTAATTTTATTCTTTATCAAGTGGGACTATGGATTTACAAAATCGAACATTTAGGGATGATGAAGTAAACCACCAAGGTAAATTTGTATACTCTGTCAATACGTAGGAAATATCTGGCCAACTTGTGTGGCCATAATATCAGCAATTTTTTACACATTTGTCAATACTGTTTTTCAGCCTTTTAGACAATTATCTGCAGATCCTGATATTGTACCAATGATATCTTCCATCCCTAAAGTATCCACACAGTGAAGAGACCACCATACAAACTAGAATATACTTATCATCATGCATATGCACTTAATTAATTAAAAGGCAGGCACATACAGCTTTTCTGAAAATGAATTTTACAAACACTCATATTATAAAAGGTCCATTTCCTGGTGTGTTTGATTTACATCATTTCATGGGTGTCTGGTAATAAAGGATTTGATTTTAGTTGAATAAAAATGAAAATTAACTTACAGGATCAGGTGCAATGATATCGTACACTTGTGTAATCTGCCAATATTCCAAATAGTATATGGTGCATTTGTGTGGCCGACTTATTGGCTGTAATTATCTGCAAAAATTTCAATATCGGCGATAAGATGCTTAACTGTTTAGGCTGATATCTGCTGATACAGATATCAACCAGATGATTTAGTGCATCCCTAATCTTTAGCCTCTTTAACTGCAACTTCAGCCTTGGAGCAGACAAATCAGTCTCCACTGTGCCCCTGAATCAGTGGAGACTGAACTGAGGACGTTTACCTTCTTTATCGTCAGTGTGGAGGATGAAATACACTGTATTGATTTGTTCTTTTAAAGCCTGCTGTAACGTCACTAGCTGTTTTAAATGTGTATCAATAAAGCTGACATTTAAGACAGCATCAGTGAGAGTTATCAGTCCCAGTGCTGTGTGTGTGATGATGACCTGAAGTCTGGAGGAAGGTTCTGTGTCCCGACTCCGGCTTCGGTGGCGGTCTGAGCTCTGAGCTCCTCGGCCGTCAGGAGGCAGTGGAGACGGTAGAGAATGCTGGGTAGACAAACAGCTTTTCTCCAGAGAGAGGCTGGGATCGGGTGGATGGCACACAGCTCTGGAACCAGGATCTAAAAACACAGATACACTGTCAGCGCTGGTGGTTTTCAAATCAGCTGCTTTGTTAAGCTACAGCTGAAAAGGTAAGTCATACTTCCTTTGGATTGCTTCACGTTCACATTGCAGTATTTTCGAACAGTGTTACTTAGGCCTGATTCACGGCTCCTTTACCCAAAAGCGCCACGACGAGGCTCCCTTATATTTTCACCTTGAGACATTAACATTACATCCACAAGGCCGTAACTTCTGTGCCTGTTCAAGCTGCAATAGCTTCAATGACAAACAGACTCTCCATTATCACACCTCTCTTACTAACTCGGGAGATGAAACAGATGGGGGATCACTTGTACCCCTTTTCGGTCTCCACAACTCACAGGAGAGTGAAATCACACCTTGAAATAGTTTAAATCTGGATTATGGCTACCTATCACACTTTCTGGGGCGGTAACTGGCACACAAACAGATGAATTACAGCACAAACTTAAAAAATATAACCTCCTTGGTGGAGGTAAAAAAGAGACGTGGGGGAGTAACACTAGAGGCACTAAGGTTGGGTATTGATTCAGATTTTCTGGATCGATTCGATTCGATATTACAAGGTCTCCAATTGATTCATGATTCAATTCGATATTTATTCAGTCTTGAATATCTCAGTTAAAATAATGCTGTAAATTTAAAATTGAGCCTTTGACCTGGTACATTATCAAGAATGTTCTTTCACAATAAGAACTGAAGCAGTTATATTAATCATATTTTAATGATATACATTAATGCATATTCTGCATATTACCTGTTATTTGTCCAACTCGTCTTTTACTTCGTGCTTGTTAAATCTGAAATACGTCCAAACATCAGCTTTTAAACTCTCTGGTGGTGCCCATATAGTGCTATTTGCTTCTGCCATGTTTGTTTGATTACTTTCAGTAACATCTCAAGAGATTTTGTTCAGTGGAAAGCAGCATTAAACGCAGATCACGCAGTACTAGCAATGTTGATACCACAGGCTGCTTCTCTGCACGTCCAATGAAGAAAAAAACCACCCAACTTCAAAGATCGATCTTTGGATTTTATGGATCGATTATGAACCATTTAAAATGGAAATCGATTAAGTTGTTTAATGTTTTAAACCCAGCCCCAAGAGGCACCTCAGCATCTAGGTGGGCAACAGCTATAGCATTTAGCATCAAGCTAATGTTTCATTACTGTAACATTTGTAGACAAAATAACTCAGGCACTGTTAATCAAATGTGTTTGTTTGCCGTCTTCCTCTTCTGATGTCATCACATCTGAGGTAATTTGTAGTTTGGTGCATGTCACCCAAGTTACTGGCTCTACGATTGCCAAATCTGACACAGTGACCTTAGTAACAGATAAAATAAGATCATGTGGTCCAGCCTCAGCATAGAAACAAACACCAGAGCAGCTTTCACCTGTTTGTTCTGCAGACTCTCCCACTTGGCTTTCCTCTTCTCTGCGCTGCTGAGCGGCAGAGCTTTACCCTTCTGGTTCAGGTGGCGAGGAGTCAGAAGGTTCAATCTGTTTGACAGCAAGAGAAACAAAAAAGGTTTAAATGTTATGTAATCACAAGTTCTGTATTTTTATAATATTGTAACGAAGATATTTACAAATTTTCACAGACTGCAGACTTTGCCTGACCAGGAAAACAGCCTCTTTTATCTTAATTAGTTATTCTTCTGATGGGTGTTAAACTAACTTTTGAACTCCTAAACACTGAAATAAAAAAATGTCTCTCTCCATTAATCCTAAAACCCTCTCGTCAGCGTCACATCTCGCTGGTGGACAAATGTCTGTGTGCTGCTGACCTGGAGGAGGTGTGGTCCACGTCCAGCAGCGGCTGGTTCAGGTTGGACAGGTCCAGGTTGTACTTGGTTTTGTAATACTCAGCTTAACGCCTCAGCATTTACTCTGGCGAGGGAACTTGCTGAGCGGGCCAGGTCTGTGTACACGTCAGCGACGTAGAAGCGATGAGGCTGGTCAAAGTTACGATACCTGAAAGAGAGGCAAACCGAGGTCAAGATGAGACAGAACAACGTCCAAAAAACAAACTTCAATAGGAGCTCATGAAGATATCAGATACAATTACTGTTTTGATACACCCACAACTTTTACAATGAAGCTTACTTTCGACCAATCAGGGCTGTGTGGTTGTTTTGGGCCACAAAGAAAAAACTTCACTAAAATCCAAAATGGCAACATATAAACAGACTCAGAAGTAAAGGAGTAAAAAAAATAAACAAGTAAAATAAGCCATTTGGTAATTTTGGGCTTGCTCGTCCATGTGTTACCATGGTAACACGGCAGCTGCAGTCGACCGCAGCATTGTGGGTAACATAATTTGCTATTCTGTCAACGCTTATTTTGCTGGCATGAGCGTTCAAGATGGCTCCTAAAAGAAAATGCATGAGGGACGCTAAAGAGCTGAAAAAGAGGAAAATAGAGCTGGAAAGAAGACAACAGGATAAAGGTACGTTAAAATGTCACTGTTTAAACTGAAATGAATAAATATGCTGTTAATTTGTTTTGAACAATCACTTAGTTCACAAAACCGTGAGCCTGACTGATTTTTTACTGAGACACATTTGAAAACAAAAACCTCTGAGAACTCTTCTTTAGCAAATATAAAAATCTGTACCTTGGAATGATGACAGCATCCTGGTAGTCCTCGAGCTTGAAGGTGAAGGGGTTCTGCTTGGTGTACTGCGTGTTAGGAATGCCGGTGCGAGCCTCAGACTTCTCAATGTCCTCCATGAATTTAAAGTCCATATCGAGCGTGTTGGTGTCCCCAACTAAAGAGAGTCAAGAAGGACAGTGAGGACTCATGTTTGTCTTCAACAATTACAAATCAGGACGTTGTTTATATGCTCTATATCAACGCTGTTCAAACTATGGCCCAGGGCCAACAGTAGCCCACAGCCCACTTTAATTTGGGCCAGCATTACTGCCACCTACTCTGCAGAGTGTGAGCCAGAGGTCCCTATTTCCATTAGGAAAATAAGAGCATATTTACTTTAAACTAAATTCTGTTCATTAAATTTGTTCTCCTTTTCTCAAAGTTTAGCTTCCACCTCGAGGGGGAAGTGATGAATGATATAGTCAAAGCAGTAAAATGTTGAGGTTTTTTAATGTGGAAGTGTTCGTACCATCCACAGTGAAGTTACACTGAGCCAGAGAAGGTGATACAGACCCTCAGACTATGACAGAGGTCTCATTCAACCTGTTGTAAGGTGATGTACCATCCGAATCAATCTATTATATTAAGGTGGAAAAAACGACTTAATGTTGGTTCTCATGTGTGAACCCCTACAATAACAGAAACTGCACCATCTAAAAAATGGTGCATTAACATGGAAAATCAAGGAGACCATTCACTGCGTTAACTATGTGAATCAAATCAAAACATGAGACTAACGCTGTAAACCAAGCAACAGGCGAAGAGGTTAAGGATGCCTTTGAACAGGTCTTTCCTAAAGTCTAATGACTGGTAGTTTACATCGAGTCTACACCACACCAATGCAGAAAATGGGATCCAAATCGACCTCCATTTGAGGGACCATCACCCAGATCTGATGTTAATCGGAGATACAAATCAAATAGACGGTACTCACCAACATTCAGAGGTAGAACGCAGTACGCCGAGTCAGCCATGATGGGCTTGAACTCCAGTGCAGGTTTCTCCAGGCGGAGGATGTGGGAGAAGATGTACTGGTGCAGGCGGGTGATGAGGTCGTGCTGTGTTGTGGAGAGAGAGAAGCCGGACTTCAGCAGCTCGATGGAGATGGTCACCTCACCCGAGCGAGTGTACACTGGGAAATGTGGGATCTAAAGAAACAGTTGGAGAGCTGGTTAGAAAAGAAAAGGGACAAAAGACGTCTCAATGAAAGTAAAGACTGCTGATGTACTCGAGGTATGGGTTTGGCAGTCAGGATGCCGAAGCATCGGGTGGTGTCCTCAGGCGGGTAGAGCTTCCTTCTGCGGAAGTTGAGCTCATCGGGGAGAGGTGTGGTGAGGACCAGCCCGATCACGTACAGGTAGTACGCCTGCTCTGGGACGGCGTGAACTGTCCCGCAGACACTCTGGTATCTGAAGAGCACCAACGAGGGGAGAGGAGTTCAGTGGATTTATTCATCAGGGTTAAAAATGCACTTTTAGCTCTTGATTTGAAAGCTGCCAAACATCAGTTGTGTTTCATCGAAATTGAATCATGTTTTGCCTTACGGCTTTAGGGTAGCACTGCCTCCTCTTGGTGGAGCCGGGCCGGCCTGGTACGTTGGTCTCCTCTTCGTCATGAAGGTCGAGCTCCTCTTCGTACTTCACTGTCTCCTTACCCACCGGCATTAAGTGATCATCCAGCTCACCTAAAACAAAGATCAGAGAATGTTACACTCTGCAGGTGAAGTGTTGAAGGTTAACACCTTAATCACACACCAAGAGCCTTCACCCAGGGTTTACCTATTTTGTGGAGTTTCTCACAGCATAGTAGTGCAACAGCTTTCTCTGCCAGTCTGGCACAGTTCATGATAGGACCCTGTGAAGAGAAGTCCGAAAGTCTGATCGATTTATCAAATCTCTTGCAGTGTTAATAACATTTTCCCCTGACAAAAACAAGATAGTTACTTATAAAAACAAGTACACATGGACAACAACTAAATGTAAACTAACTGACATTTTCATCAACAAATAAAAACCAGACTAAAATGTCTGACAGACTTAATCCAATCAGACCTAATGTGGTCATGTAAGAAGTAGAGACAAGTTATGAATCTATCCAATCACAGCTGCTTTGGTTGTGTTAAAGGTTGGATGAGTTCAGAGGGACATCCAATCACAGCTGCCTTAGCTTGGTGGTGGTGGGATAAGTTGTGGAGCGATCCAATCAGAGCTGCTCTCTTTATGAATTGATATATTCATGTAGAGCAGGTTCACTGTTTGTTGTCAGTTCTGGTATTGTAACTGAGATGCTCTGCCAGGTAGTCTAAATAAAGGAGACTGCATTTCACACAAAGGAACATTTGTTTCTGTTCATTTATACATTCAGACTTTACTAACATTCAATAAAGGGTTAGTAGATGATTCATTTTATCCAAGAGTAAAACATGACTTCAGAAATTCAAGGAAACATAAAACATGCCTTACCCTTTACACTTTATATTAGGGGTGCACCGAAATGAAAATTTGTGGCCGAAGCCAAATAAAATATAAACGCTTGGCCGAATACCGAATGTCCAATGCGGAGGCAAAGTAGTTCACTATATTTTTAAATACTGCATTAATAGCTTAGATAGCTTGGTTAGGCATGGTTTTAAAAGAAAGTAATTGTTTATTGAACATTATGACATTTTTTTTTAATATTCGAGTAGCCTTTGCTTTTCAAAAAAAGCCCAACAAAGCTTTTTATTCATATTAAGCCCTCAAAGCAAAACAAAACATGCATTAAAAAAATACTAATGTGCACTGATGGATATATACCAGTAAACCAATAATACCAACAAATAAATAATTGTCCTTTTGACACAAGACTGCTTTAAGGCTGTCACTTTATATTCCATATTTGGATAACCGATATGGGAATAAATATCCGTAACAGAATTATAAATAAATATTGAATGTAAAATATTGAGTGTGGCGACACATCAGGTCTGGAGCAGTGGACCGTTCCGTCCAACAGAGGGCGCTGTGAGCGCAGCTTGACTGTCAATCACATCCGGTGTTCTCCTGACCTCAGTAAACAGAGTTTCCACTCCGAGCTGAGTGGACATTAATAGCTCTCTATGTTCTGAGGAGAGCTGTGTGGAAGTAGTTTTGGTTCTACACCATTGATGACAAACTTAAAATCAAAGACCAGGTTGTGTTTTCTGTGAAATACAGTTTAGTCACTCGTCCTCCACTTATTTGCGGGCTCAGCCGTCGGCTTTTCATCCAAGCTATACGGCCGAGTGCAGCGGCGCTTCGTCAAGAGTGTTTTTTTTTTTTTTGGCAGGGTGGATAAGAGAGTCTCCGCCCCTAATGGGGAGGGATACTATTCGGCCTTGCTATTACCTCACTCCACCGAAAGCCAAATATGGCTTTTTTTTGCACTATTCAGCCACCAAATATTTGGTGCATCCTTACTTTAAATTTTAGTTGACTAAATTTAAAGTAGACTTCATCGACTAAATTGTTGGGAAATTTCATCAATTAAAACTAGACTAACATTAAAACAGTTTAGATGACTAAATTATGACAAACTAAATGAAAAAGTGCTGTCAGCATTAGCACTGATCCCTGGAAGGATATTAAAAACTACACTGCATAAATGCATCATCTTCATTACCTTCACAGGGACTCTGAGGGGGGAGTTGATGGGCAGGTAGAGCGTGGACTGGAAGCGTCCGTCCCGCATCTCCCCGGTTCGACATTTGGGTGCTAAATGTGTGAACGGGTCACTGGGCAGCCGAGCACAGTACCTACAACCGGAGAATAAAACAACATCAGGAAAGATTCTCCTGGGAAGGCAAAAGGAATGGTTAAATTTTAATATACAAATCATTGAATGAGCTTTCTGCAGTTTTGATTGTTAAATGACCCCACACTCAGTGTCTTGACTGCCTAATTTTGTTTCTTTGTCATCAAAAAGGGATCAACATTGTTTGACTCTTACCAGAATCATTTCAATTAATCAAATGTTTAACTTCATCACACATTAAACTTCAAGATATGTTTGTTCCAAAATGTCTTTTCCCTTCTCTTACCGGTTGATGTGTCCAATAGCTGTGTTGATGGTGACCCTCGGACCTCCATCTTCAGGTCGAAGCACATAAGGTGGGAGGATGTTATCATCATCCAGGACCTGCTCCACCTCAAACTCACTCACCTCCACTGACTTGGAGCACTTGTTCCTTAAGATCTACGAGCAGAGTGACATTGTTGTTACCACCTGATTTTTCTATGTTGCTTAATTAAATTTACAGTTTGTATAGACGTGTAAAGCTAACATTACCTGGAATATTTCCACAAACACATTCTTAATGATACTGATGACACTGGGCAGATAATGGCCATCATTTGCTTATTTAATGTTGTAATGCTTCAAAGGCAACATGACAAATGAGCAAGACCTGCTGCTTTTGTCCTGTTTCTAAATCTCATCATTGCTGCTGTTTAGCTGAAATAGACCACCATTATTCCCTATCTGCTGTCCATTTTTCATCAAAACCTCCTCCTGTAACGTCCCTATATAGCAACTACTGATCCGGTGTCTCTTTTGTCGTCCTACAGTGTTACTCCTCTTTTAAAAAATTGAGGACTCTGATCAAGAAAAACATCTCTCGATATGGTTTATTCACCACACAGCAAACTGATGTTTATGTTTCACAGATAAATTCTGACTAAAGGGCAGCTGACACCTCATAAAGTGCAGCTTTAACAAAAACAGTCCTCAATCTAAAGAAAGAGAACAGTGACGGGGGTGGGGATGGCTGGGTCACTACGTCTTGACTCATCTACTTATGTTTTGTTAAATGGCAAATGGACTTCAGCTTAAATGGCACTTTTCTAGAGTCTCTGATGAACCAAGCAGCTTTACGTCGCAGGTCTCATCTCCCCTTTTACACTCACTCACTCAGTGATCGCCCGAGTTTCTATGTCAGCTGTCCATCTGTATAAATAAACACATCAACTCCCTTTCATACCCACTACAAGCCACTGATGCAGCAGTTGGAGCAACTTAGTGTTCGGTGTCTTGAATGAACAGGTGGAGTTGGGCTTATACCTGCAAACTTTAGATTTCCAACCAAGCACATTATCAGACTGCACCACCAATATCCTGAATGTAAAAACACAAACTGTGGTCTTAAAATGCAATAAAAGAAGGAGAGAGCACCACCTTCTCAATGGCCTTGTAGGTGGTGAGATCGTCCTCGAAGGCTTTGGTCCTCTCGCTGTCGGCCAGCATGATGTAGTTGGAGACGGGGGCTCGAGCCCGGCCTTTGGACTGGACGTAGGATCTGTACTCCGTGGGCAGGTCGAACCGCACCACCAGGTTACACTTTGGGATATCCACGCCTTCCTCAACGATGCTGGTGGCGATCAGCAAGTTCGTTTCATGAGCACGAAATTTACGTAGAACCTGTGAGACACAGAGACGGGCAAGAGTTTTTATCCTGCTTTGTCAAAATATCCTTATTTATGTCACTGAGGACAAGAAAACTTCTCCAAATCAGTTTTAAAACACTTACAAAAATGTTTTTTTTTTAAATATTGGCAGATTTTTCTACTGAAACAAAAATCTAGGTCGACAAGACAAGCTTAAAACAAGCAAACTCTAGATATTTTAGTATTTTTCTTTATTTAAGAGAAATCACCATGAAGCATGTATTGATTTACATCTACATCAAATTTCAATTTCACAGTGATATTTTTTTTCTTATTTGGCTCTAAATTTTCTTCTTCAACATCCTTTTGTTTGGAGGTGGAACATCCTCTTCTTTATACATAAGTGAAAGGAGGAGGTACTGTTCTTTATAACTCTGTTATTACTAAACAGTCTGTCTAACCTTTGTTTTTGTAACCAAACAGACATAGTCAGGATTTTATCTAAGCTTAATGTTGATCATCTAAAGCATAGGTGTCAAACAGATCCAGTAAATGGCCACTGTGGCTGCAGGTTTTCATTCCAACCAAGCAAGAAAACACCTGACACAAACTATTCAATCAACTAGACTGTCTTTCCACGGTTGATTTGTTGCATCAGGTGCGTTCTTGCTTTGTTGGAATGAAAACCTGCAGCCACAGTGGCCCTTTACTGGATCAGTTTGACAAACCTGATCTAAAGCAATATTAAGGTAAAACAGTATTAGAAAGTAAAATTAATTCTGGCTATAAGGATTTCTTTTGGTGGAAACATCATTTTTGCCTCTTTTTAAGTAAACTTTAGATTGGTACAAAACAGTTTGTGTAACTTCTGATTTGAGTTTATTTTGGTAGTAGAGTGTGCATCAGATTCCTCCTGGGTTTGGGGGCACCAAAAGCCCAAATGAGCAACTGGACTTTAGGAACAAGCCCAAAAAATGAAACCCACACCTGCCAACATTTACAAGCAACTTCTCAGAAAAAGAAGCCAAATGTCGTTTAGAATAAGCAGACTTGGCAACTCTGCTTTTGGATGCTCTGCTAAATTAATAGGTCCTGATAGATTAAATATCCTTCAAAAAAAGTCACAGTTCTGCTGTTGTGACAGTGTGATGTTTAATCATGTACCCAAAAGGACAATGCTCTCTGTGATGCCTCCTCTTACCTCCTCCTGTTTCCTGAACTCCACCTCCATCTGTTTGTTCCTCGGCTGATTCTTGCCGATGCTGTGGCCGGTGATGAAGTTGCTGCTGATGTAGGCCAGCTCAGGGTCCTGTTTTCCAGCCTCTTTGATAAGACTGATGAAAACAAACAGAATCAACAGAACAGTGAATGAAACAGCTGCACTTTCTGGGTGGAGCTGCACTGGAGGTGTCTGAGTTCTTTATGAAGTCATGTCATGTCAAAGATCAACACAGACGTACCAAATGGAGTAACTGAACCATCAGTGACAGTGTTCAGGTGGAACAAAGCAGCCAGACAACAGAAAATTGAGTCATACCGGTTGAGGACTACAGCGGTGTATCTCCTCTCCACAAAGATGATCCCACACAGGATGTTAGTAAACGGCGAGGGGAAGTTAGCTTCAGGCCGCTCTTTGGCCTCCACCTCCTCGTCCTCATCTTCGTCCTCTGAGTCACTCCAGGACACGTAATTATCCTGGTTACGGTTGTTGTACCACTCCACGCTTTCAAACTGCTGCCGCTCAAAGGGCTTGTACTCGTGCAGGATCTCCAGCAGGCGGAGGACTTTGGGGGTGACGAACTTGAGGTCGAGGGAGGCGGGGAGAAGTGCTCCTCACAGAGTGCGTGCACTTTACGGAGGATGGTGTCAGTGAAGAGGAGGAACTTTCTGTTCAGCTCCTCCTGCTCATGTTTGATGTACTTCTGGAGCTCCCTCACCATGATGCCTGCCGCTTTGTCTGCACACCACGGACCGAGAACCTGCAGGACGGCCCGGCAGTCACTCAGCACCTGGAGAGGACGGAGAAGACGAGGTCAGGAGAGAGTTTATCAGCTGGAACTAGGGCTGGGCGATATGGCCTTGAAATAAAATCCCCGATTTTTTTTCACAACACTCGAGCATAATTTTAATCGGCTTCTCCCTCCCTAAAAGAAACAAAACTCCCGGTGACATAAAAATGAAACAAATCAAGTTTTGCCTTTATGTTGTCTAAATGTTCCCCTCTTAAAGTCAAAGTCTGGGTCATAAAAGGTTGATTATGTAGAATAAATGTAGGCAGGTTTGTCTACATAAACACTAAAAGGTTGAGGTATTTTAACAGTGTTAGCATGAAACTCTCTGATCAATATTGAATCTACTTTAAAAACAAATACAAGCCTATAAAAGTGCTTGTGCAAACGCTACAAGGTCGACCATCGTGAAAATTGTAATTTTTTTCAAAAAAGAAAGAAAAATTCCTGCAGCAAATAATTCGAATTAATCGACTGAATCGATTTTTTGCCCAGCTCTAGCTGGAACTACAGAGAACGTGACTCTGCTGGTACATGTAAATTAAATCATTCAATGACTGACCCAGAAAATCTCAGAATATAAGCATTATGTACCAGATGGGAGACTGCAAAGTTTCTCCAGAACAATGACAAACCAAGGAAAAATGACCAGGAAGTGTAACCATACTGTGTTCATCTTGTCTGTGACAATTCCTATTTGAGTAGACATTCACATCTACCGGAACAAGGTGAATACAGCTCTGTAGATGCAATTTTTTTGTCTTTTGACCAATCATACGTTCAGATTAGAGTAAAAATGGGAGACTCCTTTATCCAAGCTTCTCATTAAAGACACTAAATGCCAGCAGTATGAGTGCTTACACTTGACAATAACCAGGCCATGAAAGTTAGCATATTATATTATAGGGATGAAAGATTTAAGGAAATATAACACGCACCCAATTTTTGACCCAACCTTAGTCTCTCAGACAACTCAATCAATCAAACTTTATTTATATAGCACTTTTTCTTACAACATATGTTACTCAAAGTGCAAACAGCAAAGAAACAAGAGGAGAAAGAGAGGAGTAAAAAAAAACATTTCCAAACCAGGCACCTGTCAGGGGAGCACAGTGTGGGATTGGAAAAAAGACCTCAACACAGAGACGAGCACATGGGGTCGGGGGGGCAAGGGAGACGTTGATTCGAAGGAGTCCTGTGATCTTGTCTAAGAAATTACCTATATTAAAAGTTTAAATCAATGGAATTTCAGTATTTTCCAAACAAATACATGATTCCCTCAAACAGATGCAGAAACATATTTTGCTTCATGCATGCAGAAATATTTGATTTCTGCTAATTTACTTAAAAGCAAAAAAGTGCGCTTTACAATCAAGAAATTACAGTACATGTGATTTTTCTGGCAGATGTGTTTTTTAATCACATTTTCTGCAAATTAAGCTTCAGTGCAACATTCACTATGTTTACAGTAAATACAACAGTAATGACATCAATGATCAAAAGCACATAACACATTATTCATCATTTCATGTTGATGGTTCATAATCTGTTTTCATTACCTAAGGGATACTCAAACTTCTTCTCCTAAACAGAGGCTTTGTGTTGTTGACCTGCTTACCAGAACCTCTGCAAATTCAAATTTGTGAAATACGACACAGCAGATCCTGGGTCAGTCAGAAAATTGCAGCTTTGTCAATAACATGATTGCGTTGTCCTAAATTGCAATTTGGAGCTGAAAACGAAAACGCTTTCAGCCTTATTATACAGCCAACACACAACCAAGCCATAAGGACAAAGGTGAAAAACTAAAACAATGAGCAAAAACACTGACAATCTAAGGCTGCGTTTACATGGCGCCAAAAACGGTCAAATCCGATAAGTTTTCATTGCGTTTTGACCTTGCCTTTTCATTGAAACACTTTGCGTTTTGGCTAAAAATGGTAACTTTTGAAAACGGGCTTCAAAGTGGAGAGTTTTGAATACGCGCACCATGCAGCGCCGTGTAAACCCGTATCAGACCGTTTCAGGGTGAGAAGTTGACATCACCGAATGCGCAGTACTCTTTCACATAAAGGCTGTGCACACATACCAGGAACAACAACAGCTTTGGCCATCTGTCGAGTAACGTGTGAGCTTCTTACCAAGATTGGTTTGTTAGCCATACAGATTTTTTGTCTGAACTGATTTGTTGTCAGAAAAAGAAACTCCCATCTCTCTGCGCGTCTATTTGCCATTGTTGTTGTGAAAAGTTTTTCTTCTTCGTACATGTATTGTAGCAGCACTGCCTCTCTGCAGACCTACAGCGCCATCTACTGTACCAGCATGCAAACTACAGCGGGTCCATACGTCTCCGTCTGAACGCAGCAGAATTTGAAAACGCAAAGGAAAAATCTTTGCATTTTCAAGTCAGGAGTGTTCAAGTAAACGTAGCCTAAGTAGAGAAATCATGAAAAGGGAGCAGCTGAGATAATGACACTTCTGAAGTTCTAGGTTTGAAGCCGGAGCCTCCATTTACAGAACGAATGTTTCCATAAAAAAACTCAGCTTTCTGTAACTTAACAATAAGCAGCGCTACACGGTACCTGTTTAGAGATGAATGTGGGGTCGCGGTCCTCTCTGGAAACAGGTATGTTGCAGTCATTCAGGAAGTGGAGAGCTTCATCGAGTTCCTCCTGCAGCCGAGACGAGAGGCCACTCTTATCCACGTAGGGACCACAGTCCAGGACCACCTCTCTGGGCTGAGAGGCATACCTGAAATATTTCACAGAGCACGAATTAGACTGCTGCACACATTCATGAGTCACTCTGACCAAACTCTGAAATAGAAACAGCAGATCTGCCCAGGACAGGCCAATATAGTTAAAGTAGGGATGCACAGTATTGGAATTTTGCTGATATACCATACAACAAAACTTCTAAACTCGTTATTGTTAATGCTGATATGAATAGCCATATTTTTCATAAAAAAGTGCAGTCTTTACTCTTCAAAAATTGACTTGTTGCTTTAAATGTGAGTTTAATTGTGTAAGGATCGGAGTTTGAGGCATTGAACAGTCACCTGTTACTGATCATCGAAGTTTTGTTTGTAAAGAAAAATGAGTAATGCATTAATAAAAGTTATTTTCCAGAACATGAAGAGGGACAGAAATGATCACTGGCGAGCCGAGTTTGGCCTGGGGACTACAAAATGCCGATCTTCCTGCTCTATAGTGTAACCAACATGCCCATCCATCCATTATCTATTCTGCCTCTCTCTCAGGGTCGTAGGGGGCTGGAGAACCCAGCAGAAGGTACTCTTAACAAGTCATCCAATCACAGGGTCACATAGAGAGACAACCATTCACGCCCACACCTAAAGGCAATATGGAGTCACCTATTAACCTAACAAGCATGTTTTCAGTGTGTGGGAAGCTTGAATGCACAGGGAGAACCAACACGTGCAAACACCTCACAGAAGAGCTCTGGTCAACACAGGGTTTGAACCAGAAACTTCTTTGCTCTGTCCTGAGTTATTGAAACAAAGGTGTGGGTTACCTGTCCAGGACAACGAGGTCAGTGGCAGTTTCAGCGTTGCTCTTCAGGATCCTCTCCAGGTTCTGGATCTTGTGCTCCAGCTCTGACGGGTCACACTTCCCGTTCAGGATTGAAGCCGTCAGGCCGAGGATACGAAAGCTTCCTGAGCAGCCTTCAAACAGCTGAGGACACAGAGAGAGGAACGGATGACATTTACAGTCCACCTGGAGACCTGACCGTCCTCTGTCCTGAACAGGCTCACCTTCATGATGTCACAGTATGGGTGCTCTGTGATGGCCAGGTGACAGTCATCAAAAACCACCAGGTTGATTTTGGATAACTGTAAGATTTTGTTCCTCAGAACGTGCAGGAATATGTGGCAAGTCATGACCAGCACCTGTATGGAAGAACGACAACGACATGACATGAAGTTATCTTCAAAGTGGAGTGCAGTTTGGTTCAGTCAGACTGTAACTGAAACATTGACAGGTCTATAATGCAGCAAGTCCCAGGGGCCCAAGGGTGCTGACCTCAATGCAGTGATGAACAATTTCATTCAAAGTTCAGCCTCCAAACATATGACAGAACAACAATTATGCTCTTTAATCTGAGTCTGTTTGAGCGCTCACACCAACCAGACAAACTGACCAGACAATCAGGAAGCCACAGTTTGTTTTTGGAGGACCCAAAGCCCAGGTGTGAGTGCAACTTTGATCAGACTTTTAAAGCGGGATACACACTTAAAGATGATCAACTTTCCCCCTTTCTGACAAGGGAAGGCAAACACAAGATTTTCTAAAATAAGACTATCCCATAGTTATCCTATATGATTATCCTGTGGTCTGAAGTGTGTTAAGAGTGAATTTGGCCTGATAATCAGCGATGAAACAGGTCAGAGTCTACAATCGTAAATATTAAACTTGCTCAATATGATAAAAAAAATCATGTGTGTGGGGAAAGCTGACGACTTCTGACTCCACGAATTAGGGCATGAAATGTGGCCAATCAAGGAGCGAGCTGACTGAGAGTCAAGGAAGCAGGAAGCAATAAAACCAAGCACAGCGGACCTGAAACATACTGTTTGGTGGACCTTAGAAATGGAGGACCAGCTCATGAGCTCACACTGTCTCCTGGATTTTTTCCACAGTCTTTTCTTTTTTTTTTAAGTTGAGAATTTTTCCATAAAAAAAAATAGTTCCAAGACGACCATCATTTCCTCTTCTCATATGTCCTCTTCCATGTTGTGTTTTCTGGTTGTTGTCACGTTTCTTCCTCTTAGTTTTTGTTAGATCAGAGTTCTGTCTTTAAAGGACTAGATTCTGTGTCGGTGGTGTGTTGGGATTATCGGAGCTCACCACACACCACATGATCAAAACTGTTCAATCACTGATTTATTATCTTCATGTGTCTCTAACTGATAAAACATCAAATCCTTGTGTGTGGACCCTGCTGATCAACAGAAACCAGCCCACCTGATTCTGGATGATCTCCTGACTCCACTGTTGGTCGGTCCATGCTGAGGTCTCCTCCAGATCTGTGTACTCCCCCACCTGGAGGTCTGAGTGAGTCCGGACTGCGGCTGCCTGCTGAGTTACAGACAGAGCTGGACGAGAAGAACAGAGAGAAGACTGAATATGTGGGTGGTTTAACGGTGGTTTATTGGCATCATCTGTGTAAAAACTGTTAAATATTGTAAACCACAGCATTTGTACCATTTTGTAGTGTTTTCTTTTCGTTCTTTTGCCATATTTCTCTGTTTTCTGATGTATTTTCCTAGTGTTTTACCGTTTTTGTTGTCACTGATCGTCTTTTACATTATAGTTTTTATTGGATTCTATTAACAGTCATTTTACAAATATTGGAGGAAGAAATTTCAACATCTCTGTCTTTAGCTGAAATGAACTTCTTCAGGGACTTCCAGCAGTAAAAATCAACGCCTGGACATGGTTTAATATAATAGGCTGTAACATGGTCACTAAATGATGTCCGCAAACAAAATTGTTTGAGTTTATGTAAAACAGTTTTTTTTTTGTCATAACAGAAAATTCCTACATGTTCATTTACAAATGTTTATGAAGAAAATCCTGTTAAAAATATAGATCTGTTTATTCTTTTCTTGAAATTACACACTGTTTAAGAATTTATAACATAATGACAAATACCTGTCTGAATTGTTTACTGTTATTTCTCATGAAAAACTGCATTTAAAGGACAATTCCAGAACATTAATAGAAAAAAAGACCAGGTGGACATTTATAACTATTTCATAAATCATATTATATATCATAATATATATTATACTCCACCATGTTTGAGTGCTTTAAGTCTTGTCTCAAGACCCATTTTTAATTCCTGGCGTTTTAACTTTGCATGAGTTTTGTGGTCCTCTGTGTCTTTTATTTGTTTTACTACGTTCAACTACCTGTATGTCTTTTATTTATTCTGCTGTTTATCTGCTTCATCTCATTTTTTTAATAGCACTGTTTTAGATTAATGAACTTATTTGATTATGTATTGGTGATTGTTATATGGAAATGTCTGTTGCATTGTTTTTATGATTCCATGTACAACACTTTGGAGATGTTTTTGTTATTTAAATGTGCTATACAGATAAAAAGTTGGATTGGATTGTTATTAACTGTCATGTTCTATAACTTCTATTCTCCACATGCACAAGTAAATTATAATGCAAATTTGTATTTTCAGATGTTTGATTGCTCAAAAATGTGAGATGACATACTACACATCGGCATCAAAATAAAAGTTCAAAAATTGTCAACAGGTACTCTGTTTATTTGTGCATTTCTACTTCTTACTGAATAGAATTGCCACCTAAAGAATCGAAATCGAATCGAATCATGACATTCATAAAAAACCCGGCCCTCGTCTGTACTCACCAGAATTCACCAGAAAAACCGTCCTCTTCGCATTTTCTTGGTAACTTCCCCGGATTTGGTGGGAGAGCTCTTTTGTTAGAAGTACTGCAATAAAGGTCTTCCCTGAGCCAGAATTCAAGCAGACGATAGTATTATGTTCAAGAGCTGCTTCAAGAAGTTCTACCTGCAGAGAGAGACGGTGCACGGACAGTGAGCTGGAGTCTGATGGACAAACACGGAGCTAACATGATCAGCTGATGGACAGAGAGCGACCTGATATTTCCTAGGTGTGTAGATGTTATCGTGGATCGCCTCCTGCTGCCACGGTAGACCAAAGAAAGGCCCCATGGGTGAAGTGGCAGGCGTGACGAGCTGAAGGCCCGCCATGCTTCAAAGAGGTGGAGGTGAGAGGACTGGGCTCCTCCAGTCGTCCACTTTATCTCATATCATCATCCTCTCCTTTCACAAGTTCACTGAACACACAGAAAAGCACTTCAGACGTCGGATCAAGCAGTTATTCCTAAAGTGGATTTTGGAAGGATAAATAAAAAACAGATCCTAAAGCCCCGGGGAGAGGGAGTTTATGATGATTCTGTACTTACAGGTAGTTTGTGAGACTTTCTGAATGAGCAGATAAAATATAATCTGGGCTTCATGATAAGGTTTTCTCTCTCAGGTCCTGATTCTTCCCCTCATCGAGGCAGAAACACACCTAAAGAACAAAGAGGAGAGCAACACTGTTATATAACTGAAGCAGAAATAAATATGGATTTAGACTAGGGAGGCACCATATTGGATTTTAGCTGATATCGATATGCTGATATCTTTTAATTCATTATTGCTGATACCGATATTTCTGACCAAGAGTACAAGCTCTGTACTTCACAAAAATTGACTTGTTTCTTTCAGTGTTAAAGTACATTTTTCTGAGGAATGAAACCCTTGATTTTTAAATGCAACCATGCAGTGATGAGAAGGTGCATCGATATTGTCTATTTGTGTACTTTGCCAATATTCCAGCTAGGGCTGGGTAATATAGCCTTGAAATAAGATCCCTGATTTTTTTCCACAACACTCGAGTTACGATTTTAGTTGATTTTTCCCTCCCTTAAAGAAACAAAACTCCCAGTGACATAAAAATTAAATAAATCTGGTTCTGCCTTTATGTTGTCTAAATGTTTCCCTCTTAAAGTCAAAGTCTGGGTCATAAAAGGTTGATTATGTAGCATATATGTAAGCAGGTTTGTCTACATAAACAATAAAAGGCTGAGGTATTTTTACAGTATTAGCATGAAACTCTCTGATCAATATTTAATCTACTTAAATAGGCCGACCATCATGAAAATTGTATTTTTTTTTCAAAAATTGCAACTACTTACAACTGGACGAAGGCAAGAAAGAAAATCTTGATTTTTAATTTTTAAAATCTTCTGTAAAAAATAATTTGAATTAATTGATTTTTTTGCCCAGCACTAATTCCAGCCAATATATGGCGAGATGTGAAGCTGATTTATCGACTAAAAATATGTGCATTATCTCTAACATCCACAGGTACTTTTTAGACTGTTCAGCCCATATCTATATCAAACTGATAATATTGTGCATCCCTAATTTAGACCTGAAGGCCTGTTGCTACAGTGAAAACTCCCTGAGAAGGAAGAATTTATTTAAGAACCTCAAGAGACACCTTATCAACCCTTTCATGCATGAATTACCAAATTGCAAAAGAATTCTTTTCAATGCTTCTTTTTACTTTCAAACAAGTCAAAATCATGGTCATCTTTTTCCAATGTTATATTCTGAAGTAGTTTTACACTGTCCAACATAGTAATTTAGTGGAACTTAATAAAGATCCACAAACACGTCTTTGACAAACATTTTTTGAGAGCAAATTTTAAAAAAAGCAACATTTTAAGCATGTGTATATTATTGTTGTTAAAATCAAACTACTGACTTGCAGATTACACCAAATTTTAAAAAAGTGAAATCTAAATACCAAATATGCCCTTTGTCGGCTGTTTTGGATTTTGGGTGCAATATTTCAATATCAATGGTTCAAAAAAAAGTGCAAAGGTAACATTTATATGAAACTCAGGATAAAGGTTTGGGAGGTATGCAATTTATTCCAAATACCCATCTACTGTTGTGGACACCATGCATGAAAGGGTTAAACTGTGACAGCACCATTATTCTTCAAAGTAAAAGCTCTCACCTCTTCACAAACAGAAAGAGCAGGGACTTCCTCTGAGGCCTACAGATCTGCAAAAGAAAAGGAGAATATGTTGGACTGCAGGGCGTTAGATTCAAGTTTGCAAAGCAGAAGAGGCTGGACGACATCCCCAGAGAACACTGATGTTTTCAAGACATTTAACTTCAATCCAGACCCCAAGACTCAACAGTCAGAGGGTTTCAGCAGCTGTAAGTAGGTTAATGCCTCTCCACGGGTCTCACAATTCAATCTATCATCCAATAAACTACTGAGATGAAACAGTGAAGCATCACAGTGGGTTAAATCCTCAACTTTGAAAACAACTCCACAAGGTCTCTTTTTCAGCTCTGCAGAGAAATCACAAAAACATGAACTGTCTTTTTAATAACTTATAAAAAAAACTGAAGTCAACTTTAAGGACGATTAAAGGGAAATGCCAACATTTTTTCTTTTCTCGTTTTGCCTCAGTCCCGAGTCCATGACAAGCAGATAAACTCTTTACTTTTGTCTGTGCATGCAGTAACAAGGAAGAGTCAGGCAGAGCTCATCCACTGCTAATTAGCTTAGCTCAAACACTGGGAGTCAATGGGCAGTGTTAGTCTGCCTTTTCCTACACTCATCAGATAAACTCTTCAGCAAATCTAAATGGTCCTGTGTGCCTGTTGTGACTCTTTTTTTACTGTTTCGTTGCAATAGCTCTTTTAAAACTAAGATTAGCACCTTATGCAGGTTCAAAAGAAACACATACAAAACTAAACCACAGGGTTCAGGAGAAAAACAACCAGGGTGTGCTTGTAAGTAGGTCAACAAAACAAAGCACTGGAAAAAATATGACTTAGGAGTCAAAAGACAGCTTATCGAACCTTTTTTTCTATAAAATCCTGGAGGCCATCTACGATTTAACTTATAATTATAGACTTCTTTTGAGTGTTAAAAGATCCAATGTCCAGAAAAATCTGTTTTCCCTGCCCTAAAAGTTGATTGAAGGGGTTTGGGGAGCAGAAGAACATGTCACCTTTTACGTAACTCTCAGATGCCATGTGTTTTTGACACAGAAAGACTGTGTATGGAGACTGAAAAAGGGAAATGAAGGATAACTGGACTGATCAGATTTGATAATGCTTCTGTTAGCCACAGTATTTTAGCACGATGAACATAACTGTGCATCTGAAACCAAAATAAAATACAGTCTGTTAGGAAAGGCTGAAGCTTCTGAGTTGGTTTCTGTGCTATGATGGCCTCGTGATGAAAAGTGGATCCCAAAGCCAGACCAGTGGTAAACTGCAGTTTTGAAGGATTAGTGGGTTCCTAGATACTGGATACCTGGTGGTTCCTGTCTATTTAAGAGGAGTTTTTTTTCCGGGTCTTTTTTGCTAAAATATAAAATAAATTTAATTAATTAATTATTAAAAAAAAGTATGGCTTTGACCTTCTTTTCTGTGAATAATCTTGAGACGACACTTTCTATAATTGGCACTATTAGGGATGCAAAATACACTGATACACAAACAGATGGCAGTATTAGGCCTCGTGGTTGATTTATGTTTTTGGTACATTATCATGCTATTTGATCATTAAATTATTTAAAGATAATTGTGTATTTGTCTTCTCTTCTAGCGTAGCCCTGGCCGCTAGTTTGCAGAAACACATTCAGCTTAACTCTACATCTCTCTTTTGTTTTATTATTTCTGACACTGGGAAAGACATAAGAATGGCATAGAAAACTATTTTTATAAACACAACTGGTCAAATGTTTATCTTTCATGCATACAATAATGTGGCTTCTTAATGTTGTTAAATTAATTTTAAAAATACTTTAAGTAATGAAATCATGGAGTTTCTCCCCGTTTGTAGAATCACAGTGTATTGGGATATATCGTATCATCACCTCAGTAAAGCAAAATGTATCTCATTGATAGATACTGACTTACTGACTGAATATCTGCACACCAAAGGTTTAGAAGCTGTTGTCCTTTGAATAGTCAGCTTGTGTTAAAATACAGCCTGTGGCTCCTGAATTGTCATTCCCCACTCTCTCCTCACTTGATGGATACTCTTCATGTTTGAACTGTTGTTAACAACAAATATGCAAAAGGAAAATATCTGTAATACTGCAATGCAAACAACTAAAACCACCTGCACACTTTGGATGGATTCAGCACTTAAGAAGGCTTCTGTACTTTGTGTCCGTACATGACAAAAACCTGTGGTTCTTAAATGGTCTGGCTTTAGGACCAAACAGCACCCCTTAATGACAAGCTGTGACTCAGATCCAGGAAAATGTTCAACTTCTCAATTAACTTGATAAAACAGAATATCACAGTAAACCTACACAGTGTGTGATGCCAGAGAGGGACATTTTCCCTTTTACACCCAGTTAACCAAAGAGTTCATCACAGGGACACAAGGCTTCAGGACTACAAATCTAACTGTAGCTGAACAGCCCCGTGTTCATAATATTCAATCAACAGCACTTAATAAGCCATGGATCGCGGAGCTATCATAACACAGAATCCAATTCAGTAGCTTCAGGCTTTTTTACAGACTCAACAGAGCATTTGTGCATAACCATAAAATAGAAAAGTCCAGATACTGAGAAGTAGCTTCAAAAGTCTTTCAAACATGAAGTTTCACCCAAGTTCCTAGGGCTGGGCAATTAATCAAAAAAATAATCAAAATCAACATTCAGACCCTATTATCAAAGTAATTTTACTCATGACGATTATTTTGATTATTTCCTTGTGTACGTCATGTGACCACGCCCCCTCCAAATAGTCTACATTCACTTTCACCAAGAGCGAAAGATGCGCCACCAACATGAAGGAGACAAGCGGCAATCAATAAGACCTAGTAGCCAAAAAAAACACCGTCTCAATTGTTTGGGCACATGTTGCAGAAGACATTGAGCAGAAAGAATTTAATCGTAAATACTGCATAAAGACCATGTCAATGACATTGGTATCACCACTAATTTGTTTCAGCATAGCATAAAATAATCATTCGTAATCGAGGTAAGAGCTTCAATTAATCATGATATTGAGATTAGGTGATATCGTCCAGCCCTACAAGTTCCTATGTATTAAATATATACAATAAACACTGTTCTACTAAACCTGTCAATTAGCATTAAATGTGTCTAAAAGTCACCATCTGTTGTTAAGAACTGTGAATAGACAGCACTCCATTGCATAAAAATCCCTTCAAAATAAAAGAGCAGGACTTACAAAAAAAGCAGGGTTTACATCCTAACATTTATTTGTCCAGGCAAACGCTCGGTTCCCACTGGAAAAGGGCCCATAATCCACTTTTGGGACACGACCCACCAATTGAGAATCAGTGATTGAGACAACACCTCTTAAGGACTTTTAGAGTATCCAAGTTTTTAACAACTAAAGCAGCAACAACCAAGTCTTTAAACATCTCATCACCTTCTTAAAGCCATCTGAAGGTCCGTCTCTGACCCTCCTTTGGCTTTATTCCTCAGTGTTTGAGCTCAAACTGTCCCGCGGTGCTGCTGCCTGTCACAGGGGGGAGTTTGTGTGTCTGCTGTGTGCAGCCCTGCATGTGTGCAGAACACAATGTTCAGAGCTCCGGCCACAATGATTCATTTCACTGCTTCATATCCAGCAGTCAGACTCATTAACTCTTTGACCCCAGGCCAGTGTGACTTACAGAGCCCCTGTCCCACTGCAGACAGCTCTGAACACTCCACCGTGTGCCGTTTATACGACATTATTACCTCCTTTACAGAGTGAGCCTCACTGCTCTGAGTTTATCTGCTGGCAGAGAGCATGCTGACTGGGTAATTAGCCTGTTAGCGAGTTAGCAGCTCAACCTGCCAAGCGTTGAAATAATAAACTCAGAGTACGCTTCAGCATTTCACTCATATGTGTAATAATAGAGAATTAATTTACAGCACTCATGAAGAGCTTCACTGCCGCACTGAAGCAGAGATCAACAGTGTAAATTCACATATTAGCAGTGCTAGCCAAACGGATCGCGCCTGTCCATAACAAGGTATTGATTAGGCTAATTAATCAGCTAACTGTCTGTGTGTGACAGAATGCTCGTCAGGCCTCTAACAGGTGATTGATAGAGAGAAACACAATCATGGCTCCACACAAACCACACAGCGTGCAGTGCCACACAACGTCTAGACAGCCAGCATGCACCATCACCGTGTCAGCTAGCCTAGCACGGTTAGCATGCTAGTAAAGTTAGCCTACAGCTAGCTCGACCATACAATAATTATTACAGGAAAATAAAAACTAACGTGGTTCGGTGAATGGTCTTACCTTTAGAGGCCGTCTCTGTTAATAAGGTCGCTTAAATAAACCTGTTTTAATGCGCTGGATATCCTCTCTGCCATTCACTAATGCTGTCTACATTTGGAGGCTACTCGTCCACGGTGGACCACTTCCTTTCCGCTGGGCCTCTGCTACGTAAAAGTTACGTAAAGTGCGTATGTGCGAACCGCTTCTTATACGTCATACCACTAAAGTGAACGTGAATCTCTGAAGTGCGTAGAGTGCTGCTTCACTGAGGTTAGTAACTGATGGGTGGTCTTCAGCATAAAATAATATAAATTCACAAAAGATAACAAAACATAACGCAGCATCTAATAAGCTTAAACAAAACAACTTCAAGATGACATTTAAAAGATATAACACAAGATAACGTTAAAAACACAGGACATAACATAAAATGACATAAAATTAAACTACACAAGATTATAAGGTGACATAAAATGAAGTAACAGAAGCAAACAAAAGATAACAGAACTCAACCTATGATCAGACGAAGTCAACTTAAAAATATAACATTAAAAAACACAAATCAAGATAACATAAAACACAAGAAAATATAACATACAATCACATAAAGTGAAACAATATCAAGAAAACCTGAGATAAGATAACATAAAAGGGAAAGGAGTCAACAAAAGAGATTAAAACAAATATCATCAGATGAGCAAAAATTAAAATATCAATAAATATTAAGACACATTAGATAAGATGAAATAAAATAAAAAGACATAACACAAGGTAACATAACACAGCATCAGAGTGCACATTACAGCTGACTAAACAGCACAAAATAATCTGTAAAAAGGAAAAACAATAAATAAATAAAACATAAGAAACTGATAGAACAAATTAAGATCAAGTGAAAAATCAACACATATTAAAAGACATGGAATTAAATCATAAATAAGTAAATAATAAAGTGCATTAAGTTCATTTTAGAGATTATATGAGCCTAACATAAGTAAGTAGTAATGAATCAAAAATAATAAATGAGAATCAGCAATACAAAATCATTTATTTGAAATAAAAACCATGCCAATTTAAGATGAGAATGACAAACCAGACAAAATGTTAACAAAATACAATAATACATAATAAACAAAACAGGACAAAAATAGTAAAATAGACAATCAGAACTATGCAATTAATATAAATCAACAAATATATTAAATTATTTGTATCTTACATCATATAAAATAACATTTGAAGTAAAAATGTAGGTATGGAAATAGATTTATATGGTCAAATTATTTTTTAATTACATTTAAAAAAAAAAAATCAATCATGCCGATTAATATGATTTTAAAATAACTATATAAGATGTATTAGAAATGTTGAAATAAAATGAATTAGTTGATTTTTATATATGTAACAGCATATAGCATTGTGCTATGTTTACTTTACCAGTGCAAAAAACTGGTTAGTTTAAACTTATTAACTTTTACATGTCATAGAGCGCTTCTGCTTTACTCAAGGAAATATCAAAAACCTTTGCTGTGGCAGTGTAAATGTTGATTTTCCAGAGCAAAGCAGAATTAAATAATATTTTTGTTACATTTACAAGGTAAGTGTAAAATGTTATAGAGTTTTGTGACCTGAGTCTTATACAGCAGAGTCAAATGGAGACAGTCGTGGGGAAAATGACAGAACTTAGGTGTTCTTTGACTGAAGACTCTGAATTTGTTTTTATGTAATTTTATCTTTTTGTTAACTTGTTAAGAAAATAAGATTTATAGCTCCACACAGATGTGGATGACTTGGATGGCACTCATACACTTTGTCCAGCAGATGGCAGCATCACTGCACAAAAAAAATAGATGTTTCTGACTGAAGACACTGAACTATGTTATTGTTAAAACTCTTTTAGTCACACATCAATAAAAATGTCTGATGATCTGTTAATTCATATGTTTGTCTATTAGCTGCAGCTCTCAGGCTCTGTTTTAAAGTGGTGTTCGCTCTGAACAGCTCCAGAAGGATATCAACACTGTTTCTGACTGGGCTGACGCTCCGCATGCTCTAACTTTTGCAGAGGTGGTGTGTGAGTGTTATGTGTGCACACACACTCATAAAAATATGTCCTCCTTCATCTCATCCAGACACAGGATTAAACTGTCTCACTGTTATTTGATGGACAGGGTCATAAACTGCAGTCAAAACATGCCACCTTTTCATTCTCTGTTTTTCTAATCACTGGCTGGTCCTTCTGTGGACAATGATACATTTTCTGTTCTTACAATTAAACTGAACTCATCTCTCAAAAAGAAAATAGAAAATGTGAAGTTCATGTTGGCCAATATCTGTGAGCTTGTGCAAACCCAACACTCAACAGTGTGTCACAGGTATGCTAATGTGGCTGTGCTGGTCTCAGCTAATAATATTTTAGCTCATATTGGAGGGGTGGGCCACCAGCCGCCTGGTGAGAGAAACTGCCATGAGGAATCTAAATTTAATTCTTTGCTTCAACACCATGTTTAGGGACAAATGCAACATAACATCGCATAGATATCTATCCTTAAAACTGAATTTACTTCATTATTTTGTAAAATTGGCTGCTTTAATTTTCTGCTATGGTTCCTGTAGGGGTCTTTTAGGAGACATTATTAATGCATTTGGAATACAGTTGGACAAATGGGCTTAAATAACCATTATAACTAGTGTTTTTAAGACTGATATGTGGTGATGTCTGCTGCATATCCTCCTCACACCCAGGTTCTCAGCTGTTTTCCCTTGTGTGTGTGTGTGTGAGGCTCACAATCACACTGGTGCTGCCTGTCCTGCTGCACACCTGAAACTGATCCCCCCATCGAGCCTCTGCAGTATATAAGTCAGGCTCTTCATTTCTGTCTCAAAACTGATTCCTAGACTTTTGAATTTTTTCTGATTTTTCTCTGGCCTGTATTCTGATTGTCACTCTCCCTGTCGTAGGATCAGTATTTCTTGGACTTCAATGTCTGGTGGCCCACCCTGCTTCCCTCTACATCAATCCTCATCATCACTTCTAAAAACTTCCCCTGAATAAATTGTGTGAAACTGAAATCATCTGGTTCTGTTTTTGGGTCCCTACTTACTCAACCTAATAATCTTATTGGTGGTTTGAAACACATATAAACGAGGGAAGTGTCTCAACTGGGCAAAGGAGAAGAAGGACAAGGTCCTCTTTTCTGATGAAAGGTAAGTGTGCCTTTCATTTGGGAATCAAGGTCCAAGGGTTTGGAGAAAGACAGTTGAGGAACAGAACCCAAGCTGCTTGATGTCCAGTGTGAAATATCACAGTCAGTCCTGATTTGGGTGCAATGTCCGCTGCAGGTGTAGGTAAACTCTGCTTTCTTAAATCCAAGATCACCACAACAGTCCAACAGAATGTTTAAGAGAACTTCATGATTCCTTCTGCTGTAGATCTGCATGGAGATGCAGATTTCATCTTCTAGGAGGACCTGGCCCCTGCCCATATCACCAGAAGGCACCAAAACCTGGTGTGATGCACATGCCATCATGGCTCTTGACTGGTTAGCCAGCTCGCCTGACGTAAACCCCATTGAGAATCTATGGGGTATTATCAAGAGGAAAATGAGGGGCACCAGAACAAAAAATAAAGAGCTGACAGCAAGCGCTAAGGAAATCTGGGCTTCCATAACTCCCAGGCAATGCCACAGGCTGACTACCTCAATGCCACAGGCTGACTGCCTCAATGCCACAGGCTGACTACCTCAATGCCACAGGCTGACTACCTCAATGCCACAGGCTGACTGCCTCAATGCCACAGGCTGACTAACTAAATGCCACAGGCTGACTGTCTCATTGCCACAGGCTGACTACCTAAATGCCACAGGCTGACTGTCTCATTGCCACAGGCTGACTACCTAAATGCCACAGGCTGACTGTTTCATTGCCACAGGCTGACTACCTCAGTGCCACGCTGCATGGATGCAGTGATTAAGGCAAAGGGATTCACAACAAATACTGAAGACTGAGATATTGTTTTGAAAGTACCATATTTTGATTGAGTTGATGTGATCCTTATTTCTCTCTTTTTGTTCTGCAAAAACTGACAAGTAAATGGTGATTTCTTTGCAGTATTCTAGTTTTTTAAATTCCTGTTTTTGTGGGTTTTATGATCTGGAAGCCCAAATCATGTAAAAAGAAACAAATAATTACTTGAAATAATTGAAATTGTGGGCCCTTCATCTATAATCTATGGAAGTTTAACTTTTGGGATGGAATTATGGTAATAAATTAATTTTTCCATGACATTCAATTTTTTTGGAAAACATCTGTATCTCTGTCTCTCTATATGTGTTTATATTAGATAGGATTAAACTAGAAAAGCAGTCGAAGAGCACAGACCCCCGCCAGTGCCACAGTCCTCACCCATATTGTGATTTTTACCATAAATATTAGTCCTACCTTTACTTCATTTAAATATTTAGATCGATTGACCATGAAAACAAACCATTAGCAAATGGATTCAGAATAACATCTATTTTAGTTCAGTAGTTATTTACGAAAATTGCATTTTTTTTGTCATGGCAGTTTTACACAGATCTCCCATAATCTAATGAATAGTTCCTTGTCCCAATCTGGACGTTTCCTGAAAATGTTATTGAAATCCTTCCATAAGTTTTTGAGTTATGTTGCTAACAGACAAACAAACAAACAGACGCCAGCAGTAACATAACCTTCTTGTACCTTGTACCACTTGGTTTGGCTTCCCTGCAACCTGGCAGGTATGGCCAGACCAGGGTCGCTCATGTGCCAACCATAGACTGTAAAAAAACATGGATGTCACGTCGCTGGGCTCGACTTGAAGTCGCCACAGAAACTGCTCCCCCTGGTGACTGGCTGCAGTATAGTCAACTCTCCGTCTCCTCCATTCATCTGAATGGGCCGTAGTGAAACTTCAAAAAATTAATACACCTCGTACAAATATTTCTCCCATCCGTATGCTGTGGTGATATAAAAGTATTATTGGGCTGCGTTTTTTCCAAGTCCTCTTTTTTCTGAAAAGTTTCTTTTTCATAAGTTATTAGAGTTTAAAAAATAACCGTGGTTTACGGCAGTTTCACAATGGTTGTGTACGGTGTTTGCTGGGGAGTTTTGTGACCGTTTACGACAGCTGCCTCCAGATATGGTCCAGATTCTCTACTGGCTGCACAATGGCGGCGCCCTGACGGAAGATATTATGGCTTCAAAACTGTTACATGGTAGAAGGCGGAGCCACGCTATCCAGTTCTTATAATGCATCCATGGTGCCAACTCTAATATGTGCTTCCTAGAACCCACTGGAATAACTATCTGATAACTCTGCACCAGTCTTCCCTGGAGTCAATGAAAATCTCTGCAGGACACCCACTTACACATCAGTAACTAATCATCTACCAGAAAAGAATGTTTTTGTTACCCTTCTCATCCTCCTTAGCAAAGAAGCAGAGCATCAAAAAACTTCAATTTCTGCGTCTCTGAACACAGGGACAAGAGGAATGTTCTTACTCACACCAAACAGAAGTTAAGTCTACACATGAGCTGAACTTTGAAGTCAGTGTCTGTAGTTCTAACTTCTTCATCCTAACAGCAGTGTCTGCTTCCACTTTATTCAAATTGAGTTTCCTACTAAGCTGAAACTCCAGAGTGTTCAAGCAGTCTTAATATTTCTCTGCTGTTTTAATGTCTGGATGATCAGTTCAGTGAAAGGAGTGAATGCTGACTGATGAACTTTAAAATGAAACACAGAGAGATTAAATTAAAAGACATGTACAGTGAATTTGAGATTCTTGGTACTCTCCTTAATTCTGTTTTTGTAGCTATGAAGCTTCAGATTAAAGATAAAGTCTCTGTATGTCAGCTTTATCACTGTGGCAGACTCCTCTCTCTGTCAGCCATGTTATTTGTGCAGATAAATCTAAAGACTGTTTACAGATTGAACTGCTATACACCCTGAAACATCCTCTTTAATCTGTGTCTCTTTGACATGAACAGGAATGATAGTTTCGTCTCATATTTGATTTTAAAGGAAGTATTTTCCTGAAGTCTTGACTTTCAGATGACAAAGTAATGTAACTCTTAAAGTGTTATCAGTGATTTGTACCTCAGTTCTTCATCTAAAGCTGACCAAAGGTCTGTTTTATGGCACTTTATTTTTATTTTATTTTATTTTTTCATTTTTTCCCTTGTCTGCATTATCTTTATAGCTTAGCACCATGTCTGGTGACAGCGTTTAAAAGACTAATGCCTTGTTTTTTTATTCTAGTAGTGATAGCTATGAGAAAAAAAAAAAGAAATTCACTATCAGTGACCATCACCAGCCGTCCCTGTAGGCTACTAGCCTTGCAGAGCAGACAGAGCTGCCTGATTCTGAAATCCTGCAGGTCCATCTTGCCAGCCTCCGTTGTCCAACGAATTCACTCGGCTGAATTCTTAACGGCCCAATCAGGGAAGAAAGGCGGGAGCTGTAGAATGAGGATGTGACGACAACAGGAAGTTGAGAACCGAAAGTTCAGAACAGACATGCCTATTAGCCTATTGTCCTCATGGCTACTCAGTGAAACTTGGCCAAATCTGCCCTCCTAAGAAGTTTACTTGTAGGGATTGTCTTTGACGAGGTTCATGTCACATATACTGTAAGTGTTAAATGAATCATCTGTGTGGTACAATTTAGTGAAAGACAATAGTATAAGGCCGTTAGCTGATAGCAGCTAAGTTAGCGGCTAACGGCTAACGGTCATTAACTGTTGTTAGCTATTAGCGGCTAAGATAGCGGCTAACAGCTAACAGTCATCAACTGTTGTTAGCTGTTAGCGGCTAAGTTAGCCGCTATGTATGCTAATTTTTTTTCAATTCTTTATTCAGCCATTTCAAGTAACAAACAGGCACATTTTGCATCATACAGTCTTCAAAAATCACTGAGCAGCATCAGCAGTCAATATAAACAAAATAACAAAATAAAATTTATATATAAAAGAAAAAAAAAGACAAATTCAATGAAAACATTGCTACATTATAGGAGGCAACCCTGCTTGATGTGGATTGGTCTGTGATGAATGTGACGAGCCAAACGATTGTCCAATCACAAGCTTGTGTTTTTTTTTTAACGTTCTGCCCCTGAAAACCAATTAAAAGGGCTCCTACTCAGATGGACTAGTGAAATATTTCTGTGGCAGATTTACGGAGCTGTCCATCTGCCTTGTCAGGTTAGTAGGCTGCACCATCAAAACAAACTTTATTTAACCCCTGATGTGAGCTGAAGGGGAGGGCTGTGTTACACCTCAGTGTGAAAGAAGGGGAAACAGTGACAGAAATGACGAGACAAGACAAAGGGGGACGAGGACAAACATAAATATCTTTAATATTCATTTAAGATTGCAGTCCAGGTGCCGTGCATATCTAGGTCTGTACAGGAGGTAGAGGGTGTAAGAAGCCAGGAACACCAGAGATGTGGGGTCTTGATAGTCAGGGGTGGGCTCACAGGGACAAGAGTAGGAGGGATCATGAGTAAGTCTCGATAGGAGCTCGAGTATTTGAACACACATGCAAGTGGGGTGATCAAAGAATACCCAAGTAGTCGCCCATGCCCAGGGAGACCACAGCCAGGGCCATCCCCAGAGCACCAGAGAGCCTGGGACCCACCACCCTGACCCCGAATCCACAGGACCCAGGAGCAGTCCCAGGACCCAAGGGGGCACCAGCACGGTCCCCCAACGGCACCAAGGGCAACAACAGGGGGTCCAGGGCAGGGGCCCCCCACCTGCGCAACCCGCCCCCACCAATCACCTGCCCACCAAGGCCCGTGCCACCCCCATGCCCCACACCCAACCACCCCCTCACCTCCCATGGGAGACAGGGAGCCCCCAGCCCCCCCATTCACCCAGGACATGGCCCCCCAAAAGGGGAAGGCGGACCAGCCGCAGCGAGGCCAGGTGGGGCGGTATGCGGGCATGCGGAATGTGAGGTCTTGGTGTTTTATGGCACTTTAATCTCTTCAAGCATGACGGACTTTGCTTCATATCCTTGAAGATACAAGCACTGATCCATGAATCATTAAAACTGTTTAATATTTAACACATGCTGGAATAGTTCAGCTTAAATGCTCCCTCTATTTTCATGCTTGAAGCCTACAGTAACCAAAAAAAGAGTATTGACTGTTTGTCAGCTCTCTGATTGGTTCACTGATCAACCAATCAGAATCAGAGGACCCCCAGTCAGAAACTTTTGTGATGGCTGAGTCCATTTTGATGCTTTGTGGTTAACTTTTTCTTCATTTTTCTTAAACTCTGAAAGTCACAAAGAAAACTTGTCTTCACTCAAAGATCAGAGGGAACATTTCTGGTCTGACAATTTTTGGTGTTCTGGGAACTTTCAGAGGAAATAGTGAAGCATTGTGTTGATGTGAACAGCTGATTTTTGTTTTTAACATGACAATTATCAGGATTTTTTTTATTGGCCCTGCTGTAGCTTTGTCTTCATTCTGTCATTCAGGTAAAACTCTAAAATTAAATGAATTAGATTTGAATAAGAGTTTGAGATATAATGAGTTATTTTCAGTCGTTTCAAATGGGAGAGATTAGCAGCAGATTTTGTCCGATCTAGCAAAACTTACAAACTGTCCAAACACTGACTTTACTGTCAAATCATCTTTAAAAAATTGTTGGACCAGTTCCTCCCTGAACTGGAAGAAGCACTGAACTGATATTAAAGCTCCAGACTGAGTGCAGGTGTCCCAGTAAAGACAAAGAGGAGCAGCAACAGCTAAACAGAAGGGTGACCGGATCAGTGAGCTCATTTTGATCCTCAGAGTTCTGCCCTCAAGGCTTCATCCTGGGGCTTTACCTCTGTTTGTGGAGTCTCAACAACACTGATCTTCCCCATGAGGGCTTAAAGGAACACTACACCCAAACAACAATTTGGCCTCATTTTCTACTCACCTTCATGCTGAACAACACTGTGGAGTAGTTTTGGAACATCTAGGATGCAGCCGGAGATCTGGGGGTATACTCGCTGTCCATTGATATCATGACTTAGATCGGAGCCCGAACAGTGTCCTTAAAAGTCCACAAAAAGTCGGCAATATTCCTCCATACTGCTCGTGCGCTGTAACAGCAGTATCTGCTTCAACTTTATTCAACTCAAGTTCCCTCCTAAGCTGAAATTCACACTCCTTTTCCTACTTTTCAATTTGAAGGCGGGCTTGGCGTACTTTGAGCTGAGCATCCAGTTTGGATCTTACAGAGGACTGTAACATAAAAGGCTCAAACTGTGGCAAAGTATATTGTTTGTTTTCATTCTATCATTCATTCTGTTTTCATCTATTTTTTACATCTGCTGTGATCCTGTTAGGTTTCATTTCACCTACTCTCTCCTCCACAGGAGATGTTGCATGACTTTAAACCAGCTGTTTCTACCAGCCCTGGAGACTGAACAACTGTAGGAGGAAAAATACCTCGGGCAACTAATCCTTCCAGGAAAGTCTGTTTAAACTCTCTCTTTTATCACATTGGAATAAGAAATCACGTTTTACAAATTTGGCACAGATCTGCTTTCCTATAGGACAGGCTAAGTCACATGTCTATAACAACATAATGCTTGTAAATTATCTGATCTCTGTCTTGCATTGAAACTGAGCAATAATCTAGATCTTAAAAATGAAAATTATTTTTTCTGTTTAATATTTCATCGTTGAAATTGATGATAAACATTCATAGAGTGCAGATTTATGCCTTTATTACTACAGTTCTTAGATTTTACTATTACTTTAAAACCCCCTCATAAATACTGTAGAAGGCACTAAATTATAAATCACTTTCCTGTAGAATTCACTGGAAAATTCATTTTAATATCAGTTTTTTAATGATAAGTTATTTTGTTTTAAAAGCAGCTTTTTCATGCAAATTTAGCAAAAAAAAGTTTTGGGTTTACTAGTAAAAATGTATTTTTATACAGATTTTAACTGTAAAATATACAGGTTGTTTTGTAATTGTATTTACATATGTACTGTATTATTTATGGAATTTCTCTGGCAACCACAGCTGCCAGTTTTTCTCCGTAAAAATTACGGGATTTTTTTTACAGTGTACACTCATGGATCTGTGTGACTGAAGGTTTAATTAAAAACTCCTTCAAATTAAAGGTTGCCATACTCACCCACCAAAACCCCAACAAGGGCCCAAGCTGGTTCTACACTACCTGCTGGTTTAGGCAAATATACACAAATTGGGATAGCACCTACTGTGACAGATATCATTGTGGAATAACAAGACTATGGCAATCTTTAGAAAACAACCCCCCTAGCTCCTACCAAGACTAAGGGTAGGTCCCACTTGTACCCCTTACCCCTTGTCTTAACCCTTACCCCTTGGTTTTGCACATTCACGTTGAGTGAAGTGATGTCCCAGTTCTCCTTAGAGCTAAGGCGAAGGGCTAAGACCAAGGACTATACAGCCCTCGAAACGAAGACAGAACGGGACCTCATTTGAAACCAAGGGCTAAGAGAAATTCTTATAATACACCGGGTCTTCCAACACAAAGCGGAGTGGAGACCAACGGAAACACTAAATTATAAGCAAATATTTTATCATCAAGTAAATACTAATCATGTCTTTAGTTGCTGGTCGCATTTTCACAACTGTGGAAACAGTTATTGTCACATCTGCCAACATCACGACCAGAAAGCGGCCCTGGGAAATGACATAGTGGGAATCGAGTGGCCTCTCATTTCTCAGCTGTGTGTTTCATCCCTTCCCCTTGGCCCTCAAAACAGAAGGCTAAGGGTAAGGGGTAAGACGAAGGAGTAATACTAAGGGGAAAAGCTAAGAGGTAGAATTGGGATCCACACTAAGACTATACCTGAACTGACGGGGACTCTGAGTCTAAGGGTGAACACCCTTTATCTATTTTTTTACTTCTTGGTTTTGTGCATTCACGTCTAGTAAAATGGTCCCTTTTACAGTCCTTGAAATGAAGAGCATAGTTATGTGTAATTATTAAATCATCTAATAAATATTAATCATGCTTTGAATTCAGAATTTGGATTTCTCCAAAGTCCAGGAGGCAAGAAGACCCATGATTGGTCCTTATCTCCTCGCCTGCTTCTATATAGTGTAGTGTTTATCTCAAGCATTCTTACTTTCTCTTACAACTATAACTCACTTCTTTCATAACCACCATTGAAAGACCACATCACAATCTTCTACTCGTTGAATCAGCTGGCTCGTGACCTGTGCGGTAAAACAACAGATTTGCTTCACCACCATCACTCATTTATTGACTTCAACAGAACGTTTCACAATAAAACACATCACTTCCTGTTTACATCACAAAACTGTATACTGATCATATTTGACTTAAATCTTATTTCTTAATTAAGTCAATGAATTACAATAAACAAAAATGTAAACAATAATTTCTATAGGAAATGGTGCTTACAGGTAGATTTGGTGAGCATCTGTCTAAACCTGCTGAGCTTAAATAAATGTTTGAAACTCAGCAGAGGGAGATCATGAGGAAACTGGACCTGATGAAGGTAGATCATTAACTTCATCTCTAGTAAAGGGAACAGGGAGGAGTGACTCTGAGGAGGAGAAACAGGTTTCAGTAAAACAATAAAAGAATAAAGGTGATATCAGTCAGAGCTCAGACTCCATTTGAAGAGGACTAACTGAAGCAGAGGGACAAACACTGATCTGAGACAGGGTGAGTGTTCATGCAGTCTGAATATTTATCTACTGTTTTAATGTCTGGATGATCAGTTCAGTGAAGAGAGTGAATGCTGAGTGATGAAACAGAGACTCTGATATAACAGACATGCTGCTCAGTCAATGTGAGGCTCTTTTTCTCTCCTTTTTTTCTGTTTTTTTGTATCTATGGAGCTCAAGATTAAAAAAAAGTCTCTGTGTGGTGGCTTTTAACTGTATCATTCTCCTCTCTCTGTCAGCCATGTGATTTGCGCAGATATATTTAAAGACTGTTTACAGAGTGAACTGCTATAAACTTTGAAGCATTCTCATTAATCTGAGTTCACTTTGAAATGACCAGGAATGATCGTTCAGTCTCATATTTTGATTTCAAAGACAGTATTTTCCTGAACTCTTGGCGTCCTTATGACAAATAATGTAAATCTTAAAGTGTTGTCAGTAAATTGAGCCTCAGTTCAGTTTTATGGCACTTTAATCATTACAACAATGACGGACTTTGCTTTATTTCCTTGTAGATACAAGCACTGATCCTTAAATCATGGCCACTGTTTAATTATTAACACATGGCTGGAATACTTCAAGCTTGAATTCAGGGTATATACCACTAGAGGTCTCCCAATCAAAACTATAACAAAAGATGACTGTTAGGTTTGCAGGGAATCATGGGAATGATTTCCTGCTGTCCTCTCCCATCCCGAAACAATGTGATATGTTTAAGAGGGAATCCCAATTTTACCCCTTAGCCCTTCCCCTTAGTCTTAACCGCTCGCTGGCTGTGACATAAGCAGATGCGACAATAACCGTAGCTGTGTTAGCTAGTTTGTAAAAAGGAGATATTTTAAAATGCAACCAAGAACCAAAAACGTGATTAATATTTATTTGATGGTAAAATATTTACTTATAATTTACCGCTTCCATTGGTCTCCACTCTGCTTTGTGTCGGCGGGCCCAGTGTATTCTGGGAAATTTCCTTACCCCTTGGTTTCAAATGAGGTCCCGGTCTGTCTTTGTTTCGAGGGCTGTGTAATCCATGGTCTTCCCTTTAGTCCTATAGAGTATTGGGACACCACTTCACTCTACATGAATGTGCAAAGGGGTAAGGGGTAAGACGAGGGCTAAGGGTACAATTAGGATTCATCCTAAGTTTGAAGCTTTAGCTCTCTTTCTCTTAGATTCATGCTTTAAGCCTACAATAACCCAGAAAAGTGTACTGACTGTCTGTCAGCTCTCTGATTGATTCACTGACCAATCAGAATCACAGTACCCTCTGTCAGACACTTTTTCTAATGGTCCATTTTAGTGAATTGTGGTGAAACTGTTCTCATTGTTCATGTCAACTCTGAAAATAAAGAAAACTGGTCTTCACTCAAAGGTCAGAGGGAACATTTTTAATCTGACAATATTTGGTGTTCCAGGAATATTCAGTGGAAATAGTGAAGCATTTTGTTGATGTGAACAGCTGATGTTGGATGACCTCACTAAGGCTGTTTGGTGCAGCTGAGTGTGTAAATACAAACAGCCAAATGTTTTCACCAAAACCCTTTCCTGGTAATTTTCTCACAAACCTCTAGTTTTTTACCTGCTTAAAGGTCTGAGTAACGTCGTGTCTGTACGCTGCAGTGAGTTATCAGGGTAATTCACTGAGGTGAGCTGAGAGGGCTGATGACATCATCCTGTGCAACTCGCACAAAACCAGAAAATGGACACTTGACAGGATGGATGATTACTTCAGTTGCAGGAGAAGTACATCCTATTGGTTTTCCTTTGTTGGACCAGAGCTAACTTTGCTGGACCTGGGCCAGATTTGGGCCACATGCCTCACACCGGTGTCTCCTGATCATGGGCGTAGTGGATGGGGGGTACATGTGGGACATGTCCCCCGCACTGCCTGTCCCAACTCCTTCCTTCCCCCGCACTTTTGTTGCCTGTAATTCCGAGTTGGATAACTCGGAATTAAACTTGTTAAAATATACCATAACTGTGACTTTATTTGGTGATTTGTGTTACACTGGTTCTTGTGTTTTGTGGAGAACAGAGGATCTTGTTGGTCTGTCTGGTCCACTGCAGCCTCAGCTTCAGCTGTACTTATCAGAAAGCCCAATGTATTGCCAAGCAGCAGATAGAAAAGCGAACAAACGGTGCAACTGAATGGGAGAGGATCTTTCAATAAATAATTTCATAAAAATCATCCTGCTCCTGAACAATCTGTCCCCCTCACTTCTGAAATGAAGGCTACGCCCCTGCTCCTGATTCCACCTGTGCCAGTCTCAGGATGGATCTGGATCAAATGTTTCTGCTATCTGGGTTCCTATCAGACCAGGTTTTCCCAAGGACATGCCCAGTTATAAGTTGTAACCTATTTAGAACTGGTGAGGGACTTTTGTTGTTAAAATGAAACCCAGCAGCACAACTCTGGGACTCCCACCCAAAGAATGTTAACAGAAATCCTAGTCAGGCTGTGACCCTTCAACAGAAGGTTTCTCTTTCTAAAGTAAACACAGGTAAGAGCACAAATGAATCCAGAGGAAGATGTGTAGAAAAATAGAAATACAATTTTAGTTTTACTCACAAAGTTAGACTTTAAAAGGCAACAGTATGCATTCATTTAATTAATAAATAGACATCAAAAATATTCTGGAGGTTGCACAATGTAGTCCAGACACCCCCTAAGTAGATGTGGAGAGACTGTGGTCAGACCTGTAAATAATGAAAACCAACACAACAATACACATCTAATGATAAATAGAAATACACACAAGGAAAAGGTCTGGGGCCTCATTTATAAAACATTACATAAGATCCAAACTAAAAATGAACGTGCTCCTGAAAGCTGAAAATGTCGTGTGCCAAAAATAATCTGATTTATAAATCGTGCATGTACACACTTTCAAGCACATTTCCCTTTAGAAATCACAGTTCACCTGGAAAGTTGCACAGGTGGATTTACTTCACATCCCATCCTTTATACACCCACATGTTACCATGAATGGTCAATGCAAAGCACCTCATGAATGTTGTTGCATCACCAGCCTGCAGTCTTTTCTCAACACGGCTGTGCGTCAGAGCGAGCAGTGATACACTTTGGACAGTTTTAGTCTGCCAAAACCAAAGAAGACGTGGATCAGGATGAATGATTTCTGTGTTGACCCAGGCCTCCACGCCACTAAATTGATCAAAATTATGGTTGAGGAACAAATAATTTCTACATCGATTGTAGACACATTTTTTCATTTTCACTTAGAGCTCTTATAGCAACGTGAGTGCAGACTATCATCTGCGCTGATTTATATTTACTGATTTACAAAACTCTCTCTATCCTGATCCTCAGGCTGTGATCTTCCAGCAGTGAAAGAGCATCCTTTGTGCAACATTCTGCACAAGTGTCACTGCACTGTTTATATGCTTACTCAGCAGTTAGACTGTAGACTGCTAATACTAAACGATCAGTGCTGTCCACCGCTCTATTTCATTTGAATATGAAGTGTGATATATGAACATTGCATGAATTAGCAATGTAATGTAATTTGTTTTATTGCTTAATGTTTTGTACATTTTGTCACAGAGAATTACTGCTTGTTTTTGGTTCATTTACAAAAGCTTACGTTCACTGGATCTCAAAGGTCACATGATTGCTTGTCGTGTGATCAGTAGCATGCTCACACCCTTAACGGTGCATACACAGTGGACGCTACTTGTTTTTGTCTTTTTTTTCTCTTGTCTGCATTATCTTTTCTGCTAAGCACTGTGTCCGATGACAGTGTTGAAAAGACCAATGCATTTTTTTTCTAGCAGTCACAGAATATGATTCACTGCTACAGTGACCATCACCAGCCCTCCCTGTAGGCTACTCCATCAAATCAAACTTTATTAAACCTCTGATATGAGCTGAAAGGGACGGCCGTGCCACACCACAGTGTGAAAGAAGGGGAAACAGTGACAGATAGGATGAGACAAGACAAATGAAAGGGAGGACAAACAGGGACTGCTGATTTAAGTCCATACAGGAAGTACAGGCTGTAAGTAACCAGAGACACCAGAAATTTGGGGTCTTGATAGTAGGGGGGATGGGCCCACATGGATAAGAAATGGAGTGGCATGCATCACAGGATGAGAGAGGATGTGAAAGAGAGCCTGACTCAGCATCTTTTGACGAGATCAATCATTTCTGTTAGTTAGTCTCGACAGGAGTTTGAGTATCTGTGCACGCATGCATGTGAGGTGGTCACCGAATACCTGAGTAGTTGCACATGACCAGGGAAACCACGGCCACTAGCACCTCCCGGGCCACCAAGGCACCCGAGACCCACCACACGGTCCCCACAGCTACCAGGCCCACGGACCGTCCGAGGACCCAAGGGGGCACAGACCCGCCCCCCCAACAGAAGCAAGGACAACACCCAGGGGTCCAGGGCGGCAGCCCCCTGCAGACAGCCCCCTGCAGACAGCACCCGTCCTCCCCAACCACCCATCCACCAAGCCCCAAGCCGCCCCGCCCTCAGTACCGAGCAACCCCCACCCCTCCACAGCAGGCCAGAAGCCCCCAAGCCCCCGGGAGCCAAATCCCCCTGGACCAGGCCACACAGAGCACCCCATAACGCCAGAGGAGGCCGCTTGGCCAGTGGGCCCCACATAGCAGTGGGTCAAATCTGGGTACCTAGGTGGAAAGACGTCCCCCACCACCATCACCTGAGTGTATTTACCTTCCTTGGGTCCCACAAAACTGTGCAATTTCAAAGGGTAGATGAGAGAGAAAAGGGCAAGAGTGGGGGCAGGACTAGCTTGCACGAAAGGGATATTTGTTTATGAATAGAGATACGCTAGAAAGGGTTGCCAAATTGAGTCCTGGTCTTCTATCTTGTGCATTTTTGATTCAGTTAGATTTTCCATCGATATGTAGTCGGCCAGGAGGTTTTTCCAGTGTGTAATGTTTAATGCTTGTTTTGATTTCCAGTTCATGAGGATAGTTTTCTTAGCGATGGTTAGGGCTCTGAGAAGAGGTTTATTTCTTTTCATTTTATGGTTGAATGATGATAAATCCCCTAGCAGGCACAGTGAGGGGGACATAGGGATGGGCAGCCCATAATATTTGAGAGAGATGCGATAATATCAACCCAAAATTGCTGTACAGGTGTGCAGTTCCAGGTGGCATGAAGGTAAGTGTCTGGAGTGTTTTGGGAGCAGTGGGTGCATGTGTCAGATTGTGCTAAACCCATTTTAAACATCCTGTGCCCTGTAAAGTGAACCCTGTGGATGATTGTGTACTGGATTAGTTGAATATTACTGTTAGTGCTCATAGAAAAGGTGTTTTCACAGATTTGGTTCCAGAAGTCAGCATTGGGTGAGGGCCAGGTCGTGCTCCCACTTTATTGATGGTAGTGATATTGATTTTTTCTGAGTTAGCAATTATTTTATATATTTTGGACAGTGATTTTTTTTATAGGGTTGATTTTAATCAAGTCCAAAGTTGAGGCGGGTAAGTCTAAGTTTGTACAAGTAATATTGAATTTAGACGAAATGGCACATTTAATTTGTAGGTATTCAAGAAAATTGTTTTTCCCAATGCTGAACTCCTGGACCAGATCAGAGAATGGCAGTATAGTGTTATTATTGAAAATGTGTCTAAAATGAGTGATTCCCTTCCTGGTCCATGCATGGAAGTTAATTGGTTTTTTGTTGATTTTGATGTCTGGATTGTTCCAAATTGGTGTGTATTCTGACAGAGCAAAAGGGGTGTTCGTGATTTTGTGGAATTTCCACCAGGCTGTCAGAGCTGTTGATATGGTTAGACTTTTAAAACATGGGTGGAGTTTACCTGATTGATTTAAAAACGGTAGGTCTGAAATTTTCATTTCGTTACAAAATGTTTTTTCTATGTCTAACCACGTGTTGCATTGTTGACTATTGTGTATCCATTTTATGATATACTGCAGATGGTTTGCTAAGAAGTAGTGGAAGAATTGTGGGGCTTCTAAGCCTCCGAGATGTTTGGGTTTCTGTAGTGTGGATAATTAAATCCTTGCTGGTTTATTTTTCCAGTAGTATATTGAAATGATGGAATCTAGAGATTTAAACTAAGTAAGTGAAGGTTGAATTGGAATAATTGAAAATAGGTAATTTATTTTGGTAATATTGACATTTTAACAGTAGTTTTCCTGCCTATAAGAGATATTGGTAAGTTCATCCATCGTTCAAGATCATCCGTAATTGTTTTCAACAGTGGTGTAAAATTTAGATTAAACAGCTCTGACAACCTGGAGGAGATGTGAATACCCATGTACGTCAGGTGACTGGTGCATATAGGAATAGGTGATGTGTAGGCTGCCACATCCCAAATGCTGTTTTTAATGGGAAGAATACTTGATTTAGACCAGTTTATTAAGTAGTCTGACATATGGGAGAATGATCTGATTAAATTAACTGTTTCTTTTAATGACCTAGATTGGGATTTCTGATACAACAATATGTCATCTGCATATAAACTGATTTTGTGATGAGATGTTGGAGTCTCGATACCTATAATGTTATTATTCTGGCAAATGGCTGCTGCTAGGGGTTCAATGAAGATAGTAAATAATGAGGGGGAGAGTGGACACCCTTGCCTAGTTCCCCTGTGCAATGTAAGGTTTTGTGATATTTGCCCATTAGTGATGACTGTGGCTGAGGGTGAGGTGTAGAGAGTCCTAATCCAGTGAATAAATAATGATCCGAAACCAAACCTCTCCAGTGCGGGAAACAGGAAGTCCCAGCTTACCCTGTCGAAGGCTTTCTCTGCGCCTAATGAGACAATGTATGTTTCTGTTGGCTGTGATAATGAATACTGCATTATATTAATTAACCAGCGTGTATTATTGGATGAATGTCTTCCTTTTATGAATCCGGTTTAATCTGGGTGAATAATAGATGGAATAACCTTTTCTAATCTGTTGGTTAGGGCTTTACTGATAATTTTTACATCTGTATTGATTAGGGAGATTGGACTCAACGCTACTTGTACTACCTCGGCGATCACTTGCCATGGAAAGTCAATGTGTAGCCGCGATGGGGCAGGGCTAACCCTCCCGCGATGCAGTTGCTGTATACAAGACGATCACCACACTCACTGCACGAGGTCAAAGTTAAAAAAAGTTGATCTTTTCAGGCGATGTTGTGTGTGACTGTGCTGCAACAGCCAATGAGCGGTGTGTGCATGTGCGACAGTACCCATGACAGACAGATTTTCATCCTGACTACAGGGGAACAATTTATGTCCGTGTGGGAAACATTAGTCAGTGAGGACATTAGTTCCGCCTGGAAGGGAAACTCACAGATAATGTTGCTGCAGGGCATCAGCTGCAGTGTTTTGTGTTTGATAAGTTAGTGAAAAGGATACAGTTAGCATAATGTCAGCTTATACATCCTATTATATGATATATGATTTGATCGTGGTGAAACTCGAAACCTTTGCATGGGAGGTGGAATACGTCACTTTCAAGCCCTGTTTTGTGCACAAGCAAGCTTTATAAAGTGGCCCCGAGTAACCCCAAAAGCTATCAGAGGATATTAATCTGGTTATTGAACTGAGGAGCATCTCTTACACAAAGAAACCAAAATATTATCTTTAGACGAACTAGAGACTAACTAAAGATTATAAGTGTAGAACTTAACTGAGGCAACCTGAAACTAAAACATTTATGGAGGGACCTAAAAGACAAAAGACAAGGCAACAGTTGCAAACTGTAAAAAAAAAAAAAACATGTTAACTTACAATAAATCAACCAATGATCCAAAATGGCAATGGTAAGCAACAACCAATTCAGTTAGCTCAGCTGTTCGCAACCCTACGATGGTAGTACTAACAGCACACTAGAGGCACCAGCTGCATGTACACCACCACAGACTGCTGTCCCTTAATGAGAAATAATGTTAAAATAAAGTAAAATCCAACCATTATCTTGACATACAGTACAGATTGCACCTGCACTGGTTTCAGAAGTAAACAACAAATGGGAGGTGCTTCCGTCTGCAAATGCATCCCCTGGACACAACCGACAAACCAATCATTGGTTATTCTCCTGCTGTGGGGCATAACAACTAATCGGCAGGTTAGTTTGCTGGACTCCACCACCGTAGCAAACAGTTAAATGTTGACATACAGATGTGCATGTCATCACTGGCCTGATTTTTACATTTTTACATTAACTTTAGTGACTTCTGACTGATGAAGCTGGGAGTCATTAGTGCCAACATGAATGATAATCTTAATTCTTTCCAGCAGCTTCAGATTTGATTCTGCTCTGGCCCCATGTATCCCCCTGATTCCACCCACTGACTTCACTACCTTCATGTTTCTCACTATAGAGGAGCAGGAAGCAGCAGAGAGCAGGAAGCAGACAAACATTTGTGAATTTATTCATTTTCATGCATTCACTTTCCACACCAGTTATCCCTTTAGGGTTACAGGGGGCTGGAGCCTATCCCAGCTGTCATTAAAGCTAGGGTCTACGATCTGAAAATCAGTTTGGCTGTTGAGACAGATTTGAAAAACCCAGCCTGCCCCCCCTTCACTCACCCCTCCCCTCAGTGTTCCAAGATCCCGCCCCCCAGCTTGTATCGCCTCCTAACAACACGCCCCCTCTGATAGAGCAACAAGCCGACCGCCAGAAAATATGAACAACAACCACAAAACAACTCAGCTCAACTGAAAGTAACAAACACGACAGTCATCCCCTTTGTAACACACAGCGGTAGCCATTTCAATTGGACCGGCGGCGAAGCGGGTCTGGCGGCGCCAGAGCAGAGCCGATAGTGGGCGAGGATTTATCTTTCTTGGCATGTCCTCACCAACTCAGTTTACAATGCTAACGATGAGTGGCTAACTTATGCTAAAATCTATTGACAGAGCCTACCCGCTCCAACCAACAATGTCCAGTCATTAGCCAGTATAGGCACAGACTAACCAGAGTTATTTAGCAGACATCTCCCACTGTAGTAAACAAAGCTATCAAGTGTTCAACCAGGGGTGGAATGGCTGGTGCTAAAGGTCAGCCGGTGGCCGGTGCTCGGGCCATTCGCCAGCCGGCGGCCAGTGCTGCGGTCGGCACCCAGTGCTCTGGCCAGTGGCCGGTGTTGCAGTCGTTCGCCAGCCGGTGGCCCCTGCTACAACCGGCTGTTCGGTAGCCGGTAGTCTTAGGACTGTAAAGGGAAAAATCCTGACAGGCGGGGTACACCCTGAACTGGTTGCCAGTTGATTGCAGGGCCACATCGAGAGACAGACAACCATTCACGCTCACATTCATACCTTAGGGCAATTGAGAGTCACCAATTGATCAAATGAGTATGTTTTTGGTCTGTGGGAGGAAGCCAGAGCACCCGGAGGGAACCCACGCATGCATGGGAAGAACATGCAAACTTCACACAGAAAGGCCCCTGTCTAACCATGATCTGAGGCACGTACACTACCTGCTGCACCACTGTGCCGCCCAACATTCGTGCAATCACCCTCCAAATGACCCTCCTGCAGGAAGAGGTTGTTGTGTTGTTGTTAATGCTCTGTTCTCTGACTCCATCATAACAGATGACAGACAGCAGGGGGCGCTCTACTATGGATCAGGCTGAAGAACCAGAGGAGGGGGGCTCTCCATCTAAAACCTCTGTGAACGAAGAAGACCAGGGTCTGAGGTGAGATGAAGATCTGAACCATCACACTCGGACACCATCATCATCATCATCATCAGTTTTATTGCAATAGTGCCAAACCTTGACAGATGGTACCTCAAGACAGTTTACAAAAGAGCAGGCCTGTACCATACTCTTCATTATTTCATCATCATCATCATCATCATCATCATCATATTCATGTCTCTCTTTGTATGTCTGTATCTTTATGCTGTAATAACAGCTCACAGCATCTGATGATGATGGTGTTTGTTTTATCAGAATGAAGAGATCAGAGCCTCCTGAGCCCAGCGGTGTGTCAATGAAGAGTGATGACTCTAAACACCTTGACATTAACTTTAAGAAGAACAGACCTGCTAAGAAAAGGTGAGAATTCAGAAAAAATTAACTTTGACCTCCATGTTTGAGTCACTTTTAGATGATGACGGTAACGATGATGTTAGTTTTCTTAGGATGGAGAGATCAGAGCCTCCTGAGCCCAGCGGTGTGTCAATGAAGAGTGATGACTCTAAACACCTTGACATTAACTTTAAGAAGAACAGACCTGCTAAGAAAAGGTGAGAATTCAGAAAAAATTAACTTTGACCTCCATGTTTGAGTCACTTTTAGATGATGACGGTAACGATGATGTTAGTTTTCTTAGGATGGAGAGATCAGAGCCTCCTGAGCCCAGCGGTGTGTCAATGAAGAGTGATGACTCTAAACACCTTGACATTAACTTTAAGAAGAACAGACCTGCTAAGACAAGGTGAGAATTCAGAAAAAATTAACTTTGACCTCCATGTTTGAGTCACTTTGAGACGATGACGGTAACGATGATGTTAGTTTTATTAGGATGGAGATATCAGAGTCTCCTGAGCCCCGCAGTGCGCCCATAAGGAGTGACGACTCTAAACGTCTTGGCGATAACTTTAAGGGTAAAAGACCCTTAGAGTTATCGCCAAGAATGCAGAAATATGAGCTTTAACCTCCATGTTTGAGTCCCTCATAGGTGTTTTTTTTTTTTTTTTGATGGACCTGCTGAGGTTAGGTCAGCTCTTTTTAGCTCCCGGCTCAGCTGTTTGGTAGACCACTCTCTCTGAGCCCTCAGTGAGCTGAAGGTGGAGCAGCCTAATGGTCCTTCTCCTCTATGTGTCTGTGCCCCATCATTTTGAGATCAACCATCATCAGTCCCTCTGTTTTAGAAAGAGTGAGGCCTCAGTCTCCCTCCAATCAGGAGGTCAGAAATGTAAACATCTCTGTTAACATGTGGGCGCTGACCTGCTGAGAGGTGAGATGATGACCTCAGTGTGGTTCAGGTTCTGAAGGCCATAAAAACAAAGACTTTGGCAACCAGAAGGGGATTAGCATGACATCAGAGGTCCTTTACCCTGCCCCTAAAAACATCCCAACACTTTAAAACAGCTTCATTCATGCTGAGTCATCCTGATGATAATAATGCTGAGTCACTGTTCTCTTAAATACATTCTGTTCTAATCCACAGAGATCAGGTGGAAACATCTGGACTCCCCAGTTTTGTCTCCAAACTACCTGAATCAGAGCTGGACTCCATATTTCTGGTGAGAACATCACACTTTAACAGTGAAGTCCATGATCTACAGGTCTGCTGCTCCACCATGATCCAGATGTTAATGTCAGTGTTCTTCTCTTTAACATTTAATCTCCACTGTCTTATGTTCTCCAGCTGCTGGAGGAGAACATCAACACCTTTGTGAAGAACCAGCTGAAGAGAATCCGGAGAGGTTTAGGTCCAGATTACCCAGAATGCTCTGAGAGTCAGAGAAAGGATAAGTTGGTTGGTAAAGATGAGGAGCAGTGGAGCAGCAGAGAGGCATTTCTGAGGATCACAGTGGACTTCCTGAGGAGGATCAATCAGGATGAGCTGGCTGACCATATATGGCATGGTAAGAGTTTTACTCTGATGGAAAACTATGATTGGGGTGGGGGGGGGGTGGGGGGTTTATCAGTTGTGACAGGGATCTGCAGCACAGAACACCAAGGCCTGAAGTCCCTGAACACTAGCTGTAGATTTTCCTTCTATTCAAAACCCATCTTTAAGCAACCAGTCACATTGATCAACTCATTTTTACCGGCTGCATTGAATGCATCACACTGAGCTGCACTCTGTCTGAGGTCAGCAGATGCTTGTGGTCAACACAGAGAGAAGGCAGCAGGAGGGACAACTGCTTAACCAATGGAGCTGGAGTCCTGAAGACCAACTACAGTCCCACTCAGCAAGGCCCAATCCCAGACCGCCCCCTACACACTCTCCCTTACCCACGACTCCTCCGTTTGCGCGTCCTCACGGAGGGTCCGCCATATTAAGGGCTATCCCAAACCACGTAGTGTGGAGGGGGAGTGGACTGTTCAGCCCTTAAACAGCGAGTCTGCATCGATGCAGGCTTTCAATGACTTTTGCAGGAAGTGCAACGTCTAAATGGGAGGAAACAACATGAATGTAAGTGCCCAGGTGTCCATATGTTCCCCACTCCTTTGTCACACTGACAGAAAATCACATAAAGTGTGGCTTTAAAGTTTAAACGAAACAAACAAATCATACTCTGTGCTGACGTGTGTTTGATTGTGCAGCCCTGGCGCCATAAAATGTGAACACAGTTGGCAGCATTATTCCTTTCTTTAATTGGAATTGTCAGATGGTAATCGGATTGAAAGACGTGTGGAATCACTTAAATTATTTGAATTAGGCTATAACGTAACTCATGTCCTAGCGGGTCATAATCTTTGCCACAGTGTAACAGCCCTACACGGGGCGTCTTTCTGTTGCCATGGCCACGAAGTTTTCCATTTTCGGGTGAAGTGAAGAGGGCCTCCCATTCCTGCCCGTCATTTTTACATACCCTCCCCCTTCAGTGGAAGTGCCCTCCACAGCCACAAGTGTGACTCAATTTTGGAGTGACACTCGGTAGTGAAGGGTTAGTGTGTAGGCGGCAGTCTGGGATTGGGCCCAAAGGTTCAACATAGTGGGGGTCAAAGGTTATAAAGAGAACAGGTTCTCTGAGTTGATGAAAAACTGAGGTGGAGGACCAAAACGGCTCCAGGGAGAGTTCCATCATTATCACTGCTCTCCTTCTCTGGCCACTTCTCGGTCCTGGAAGAGGCTTCAGCCCACCCCTCTGCTCTTGCTCCACCTGCACCAATGGATCCCATTCCAGTGGAGTTAGAGCCCAGCTCCACAGTGCAGGGCAGTGCTGACCGGGCGCTGAACTGTGCACTGTGGCGACATACAGTGAGTGGCGTGAGTGGCGTTGTGTTTCTGTCTGTTTAAGTGTGGTGTCTTGCGTAAAAGTTCTATCAAACCTGACAAACTTTGTTGGGACCATGGCCTCGACAACTTGGTGGACTGTTGGATTATTTTTGCTGCTTATTTTATGGTGTCTGGTGGACTGCCTGAATCACGGAAATGCTGCTGGCGGCATTATACAGTACTCGCCATCACTAACATTGGCTCTCCTCAAGGGTGTGTACTTTCCCCATTGCTGTATATTTGATACACCAACAGCTGCATCAGTTCCTATCCGGGAAGACATCTGGTGAAATTTGCTGATGATACAGCTTTGATCAGTTTGCTTCGAGAGGATGAGCAGGAACACGGTATCGTCCTGAATGAGTTCATCTCCTGGTGTGATGATTCCCATCTCCTTCTAAATACAGCAAAGACAAAGAAGCTGACAATTGACTTCAGGCGGGGGTCCACACACTCTCCGACTGTCATTAAAAGAGAGGTTATTAACTCTGTTTCTGAGCACAAGTATTTGGGTTTGGTTTTGGATGATAAACTTAAGTGGGACAGAAATACTGACCAAATCTAACAGAGACTATACTTTGTTAAGAAACTGTTGGCCTTCCAGGTTGACAAAACCATGTTTAAGATGTTTTACAGTGCTTTTGTTGAGAGCGCTTTGACATTTTGTTTTGTTTGTTGGTACGGGGCTTTAACGGAGTCACAAAAGAGCTCCCTCAGAAAATTAGTCACAGTTGCAAGAGAAATCCAAGGCATTCCTCTGAACAGCCTACGTGATATCTATTTACCTCTGGCCCTGGACAAAGCTGAAAAAATACTTTCAGACTCAAAACATCCCTTGTTCAGAGAGTTTGAGCTGCTCCCCTCAGGTCGAAGGTACCGTTGCCCAACCCTCACCAAAAACAGGTCCAGGCAGTCATTTGTACCACAGGTGATTTTACAGTTAAATAAACTGAAATAATTTGTAAACAGTTTTTTATTTTAGACTCTGGTTCAGCTGGTCTAACCACAGACATTAAGTATTGGACTATTTATTGAGGTACTTTTTCTCTTTTAATGGACAATGTACAGTGAGTAGTATTTTTATATTGTCTGGATTGTCTTTCAGAGTTGTTCTGTTTTTTAGTGGGACAGTGTATGTGACTGTGTATGGCTGTTGTGTTTTTGTGTGTTTTTTCACTCTACTGCAAATGAATTTCCTGACGGGGACAATAAATTCCACCTACCTACCAACCTAGGATGCTAAAGGAGCCTTTCTCTAATCTCTCAGTGGTGGGGGGTTGGATGGTGGGGTGGGGGGCTCCCTCGCTTGGGCATCCAATACTCTTTCTTCACATCAATCTTCACCTCCCAACCACTATCAACAGCCAGCACATTTCACCTCCCTCTCCTCTCTGGCATCCTATTGCACCAATCATCAGACTCCATAACCAGGTCCATCAGTTTCTATAACACCATCACTCACTGTTTTCCTGGCTCCACCATCCCCATAATCCTGGACAACCTGCTGCATTTACTCCCCATCCTCCTCCTGACATTGTTCTGCATGTCGGCACCTCCCCCAGATGGTCTGATGCCACCAAAAAGTATTTTAGTTTATATAAATGTTTTAACTCCAGCCCAATTCCCATTCTCAGACATAAAGCAGAGTGTTGAAGCAGAGTCCTCAGTTTGTACTCCTGGCTCCGATCATCCTGCCCCTCATAAAACTTTCACTTCATTGACAATTTTAATCTGTTTTGGGGCCGAGCCTCACTTTTTATGCATGATGGGTTGCATCCCAACAGGACTGACATGCTGCCCCAATTCAGCTTCACCAAGTTTCCTTTTCTCTGTGACTCAGACCACACACAGAAAGACTTTTCTCAAAGACCTGAAGACCCAAGAGCTCTCGCTGCTGTCTGACTGTCTTACTGACATCAAGTGTTGGATGGCAGTAAACTCACTTCAGCTAAATAACCCCCTCCTCATACAGTCCAGCCTCAGTCTTCTTTCACTAAACATTAAACCCACAGCCAGAAATTTAGGATTATGCTGATTCTGACCTCACCCTCTCCACCCATATCAATGAAAGACTTCAATCCTATTTCTTTTATTTGAGAACAATTTCAAATATAGTGTATGTAACAGTTGCTCTCCCCACCAGACCTGGACAAAATCATCCATACCCTCACCCTGTAACTCTGTCCAGCCTGGTTTAAATCAACAATCTCTTTCTCACCTTTTGGCTGGTTTTAACAGACCACATCATATCACCCTGACATGAGCTCCTTTCAGATTTTATTCATCACTTTTAAAGCACTCATGGGTCGAGCTCTATTTCAGAGCTACTGATCTGTTCACCAGTTCACAGCCTCAGATCCTCAGGCAGAGGCCAAGACTCCAAACTAAAGGTGATCAAGCTTTCTCCATCAGAGCTCCTTTACTTAAAATCACCTGCCCCACGAGACGAGGCCTGCAGAAACAGTCTTTAAAGTCACTTTAGATACTCACCTTTACAGACTTGCTTTCATATGATGTCTCCTCAGTTTTAATGTTGTTTCTGATTTTCTGTCTTTTTAGCCCAATATTTGTCTTTATTGTTCTCATAATTAAGCTTCTGGTGCTTAAAGTTCCTTAGTCTGTTGCTTACTTTTCTTATTCATATCAGTATTATTGCTTACTTTACATTTCTATTTAGTTTAATCTATGCTGGATTGCTTTACTTTCTGACTGGTAATCTTGTGTCAAACTCTTAATGTTTGTCAGTTTTTTGCCGTTTTATTGTGTTTTCTCCTTTTTATGTTTTTCTATTTCATGAATTGGTGTCTCATTTCATAGTTGTTTTTCCTTTTTATTGTTTCTTTGTGTTACTGCTTTTATTAGTGATTATCTCTTCTATTCACTCGTCTACTGCATCTCCCCATCTTACCTCCTCTTATTTTGGTCCTCATGGTCTTCCTTATGTTCCTCTGTTCATGTGTTGTCTGGGTTTTTATGACCTGAGAACTGGTTCTTTCTGGGAGGAATGTGGGGAGACATGGATTTTTTCTTGGTTTTAGGTTTCCACATGTTTCCTGAAATCTTCTCCCTTCCATGACCTTATTGGTCTGAAAGATACCAGAAATGCTGCTTCTCTCTCCTCTTGGTTCTTTTTGTGTTTGGTTTATTCTGTGATTTGTTTGTGAGGGTTCTTGGATAAAAATTGAGCTTGTTATTGGTTTGATCCTTTTGTGCAGAGACTCATGTGCTTTGTTTTCTGTATGTTCATATGTGTTTGTCAAAGCACTTTGTAAACCTTTGAATTGATAGTGTTACACAAATTAATCTTAAATAATTATTATCTATTTTAATATGAAATGCATAACCACAAAGTTTGAATAAAAACAGACTTTTTGATAAAATGAGGAGGTCCGAGCAGCCCTCTGTGATGTCAGACATTGTCCAGAATCCAGACTTAAATGTCATTTGTTGCTTTTTCCTTCAGGATTTGAGGCCACACTGTGTCGACAAAACCTCAAGTCCAACCTGAAGCAGAAGTTCCAGACCGTGTTTGAGGGGATCACTAAAGCAGGAGCCCTGACCCTGCTGAACCAGATCTACACAGAGCTCTACATCACAGAGGGAGAGGCTGGAGGGGTCAATGAGGAACTTGAGGTCCGACAGATCGAAACCGCATCCAGAAGACCACATGGACCAGAGGAGACCATCAGAGGAGAAGACATCTTTAAAGGACCTCCTGGAGAAGATGGACCAATCAGAACAGTGATGACGAAGGGCGTGGCTGGCATTGGTAAAACAGTCCTCACTCAGAAGTTCACCCTGGACTGGGCTGAAGACAAAGACCACCAGGACATAGACTTCATGTTTCCCTTCACCTTCAGAGAGCTGAATCTGCTGAAGGAGCAGAAGTTCAGCTTGGTGGGGCTTGTTCATCACTTCTTCAGAGAAACCAAAGAAGCAGGAATCTGCAGGTTTGAGGAGTTCCAGGTCTTGTTCATCTTTGATGGTCTGGATGAGTGTCGACTTCCTCTGGACTTCCACCACACAAGAATCCTGACCGATGTCACAGAGTCCACCTCAGTGGATGTGCTGCTGATCAACCTCATCAGGAGGAACCTGCTCCCATCTGCTCTCCTCTGGATAACCACACGTCCTGCTGCAGCCAATCAGATCCCTCCTGGATGTGTTGACATGGTGACGGAGGTCAGAGGTTTTACTGACCAGCAGAAGGAGGAGTACTTCAGGAAACGGTTCAGACATGAGCATCAAGCCAGAAGAATCATCTCCCACATTAAGAAGTCCAGAAGTCTTCACATCATGTGCCACATCCCGGTCTTCTGCTGGATCACTGCCACAGTCCTGGACCATGAGCTGAAGACCAGAGAGGAAGGAGAGCTGCCCAAGACCCTGACTGAGATGTACATCCACTTCCTGGTGGTTCAGGTCAAACTGAAGAGCATCAAGTATGATGGAGGAGCAGAGACTGATCCTCACTGGAGTCCAGAGAGCAGGGAGATGATCCGGTCTCTGGGTAAACTGGCTTTTGAGCAGCTGCAGAGAGGAAACCTGATCTTCTATGAACCAGACCTGACAGAGTGTGGCATGGACATCAGAGCAGCGTCAGTGTACTCTGGAGTGTTCACACAGATCTTTAAAGAGGAGAGGGGACTGTACCAGGACAAGGTGTTCTGCTTCATCCATCTGAGCGTTCAGGAGTTCCTGGCTGCTCTTCATGTCCATCTGAACTTCATCAACTCTGGAGTCAATCTGATGGCAGAAGAACAGAGAAGATTCAAGATCCTGAAAATCTTTGTCAAACCTGATCTAAAACACCTTCACCAGAGAGCTGTGGACCAGGCCTTACAGAGTCCAAACGGACACCTTGACTTGTTCCTGCGCTTCCTCCTGGGTCTTTCACTGCAAACCAATCAAAACCTTCTACGAGGTCTGATGACACAAACAGGAAGTAGCTCGCAGACCAATCAGGAAACAGTTGAGTACATTAAGTCAAAGATCAGTGAGGACATGTCTGCAGAGAAAAGCATCAATCTGTTCCACTGTCTGAATGAACTGAATGATCGTTCTCTGGTGGAGGAGATCCAACAGGCCCTGAGATCAGGACGTCTCTCCACAGATAGACTGTCTCCTGCTCAGTGGTCTGCTCTGGTCTTCATCTTACTGTCATCAGAGGAGGACCTGGACGTGTTTGACCTGAAGAAATATTCTGCTTCAGAGGAGGCTCTTCTGAGGCTGCTGCGCGTGGTGGTCAAAGCCTCCAGCAAAGCTCTGTAGGTGCTCCTACCTGCACAGGTTACATCAGATTTCTGTATTTTTACAATAATGATCATCATCTGTTTGTTCTTTATGCTCTTCTGATTCCTTTCTCAGGCTGAGTGGATGTAGACTGTCAGAGAGAAGCTGTGGAGCTCTGTCCTCAGTCCTAAGCTCACAGTCCTCTGGTCTGAGAGTCCTGGACCTGAGTAACAACGACCTGCAGGATTCAGGAGTGATGGAGCTGTCTGCTGGACTGAAGAGTCCAAACTGCAAACTGGAGACTCTCGGGTAAGAATGAAAGAGGTCTTAAATACCAGGATGTATAATCAGGACTACGACAGAGGAGGAAAGTCTTCAAAGTTTGATTAAAGGGACTCTCTTTAATTTATGAGGTTTTTGTGACTCTTTTCAGGCTGAGTAGATGTAGACTGTCAGAGAGAAGCTGTGGAGCTCTGTCCTCAGTCCTCAGCTCACAGTCCTCTGGTCTGAGAGACCTGGACCTGAGTAACAACGACCTGCAGGATTCAGGAGTGATGGAGCTGTCTGCTGGACTGAAGAGTCCAAACTGCAAACTGGAGACTCTCGGGTAAGAATGAAAGAGGTCTTAAATACCAGGATGTATAATCAGGACTACGACAGAGGAGGAAAGTCTTCAAAGTTTGATTAAAGGGACTTTCTTTAATTTATGAGGTTTCTGTGACTCTTTTCAGGCTGAGTAGATGTAGACTGTCAGAGAGAAGCTGTGGAGCTCTGTCCTCAGTCCTCAACTCACAGTCCTCTGGTCTGAGAGACCTGGACCTGAGTAACAACGAACTGCAGGATTCAGGAGTGATGGAGCTGTCTGCTGGACTGAAGAGTCCAAGCTGTAGACTGGAGACTCTCAGGTAAACATTCAAAATGTTAAAATTCAATTCAAATCTCTGACAATCCTCTGAGGACCTGAACACCTTCAACATGAAGAAGCTACAAATGTGCTCTAAACAGACTGAGGGCCTTAGTCATGAAACAGAAGATATTCAAGAAGGAGACTCTCATGATCCTCACAGTCTCCCTAAAGGTTAAAGGTCAGAGGAGAGACAGCTAACCTCAGGATGGATCAGGTTCTTCTAGAAACTCTGCAGGTGAAAGACCGACAGCTCTGAGGCCTTTCAGGAGAGTCAAAGCTGTTAAACCAGAACAGGTCTGAGTCTTTGAGATGATGGACCCCTCAATCAGCGACACATCCAGACCATTGACTGTTTTATATCAACCAAACTATTACAGTGTCATTAAATGTGTAGTCTGCACCTCTTTCCCTGAGAAGTCAAAGTCCATATAAGCATCTAGAACCAGACTTGTTTTAAGCTTTATCATAAAAAGAGGTTTTCAGTCTGCTGTTAGGGTCTCCCTCCTGGACCTGGACTGATGGAGGACTTTAAAGGTCCTGATTATTAAAGGCACCTCCTCCCATACTACTTTAGAGACTGAAGGAACCACAGACATTCAGTCTGGACCTGATACTATGATGTCAAACTGTAGATTTACCTGTCTATCTGTCTGTCTGTCTGTCTGTCTGCAGTCTGTCCGGCTGTCTGGTCTCAGAGGAGGGCTGTGTGTCTCTGGACTCTGCTCTAAGCTCGTCCTCTCTGACAGAACTGGACCTGAGCTACAATCATCCAGGAGAACGAGGAGAGAAGCTGCTGTCTGCTCGACGGGAGGATCCACGCTGCAGACTGAACATCCTGAGGTACATTGACACCACAGAAGAAGAAAGAATCACATGTTGATGTTCAGCAGCCTGAAAAGTGAAATTAATGAGAGTCAGAGACGTCAGGACTGCAGAGAGAGACTGGAGACTCATTTGAGTTTGGACAGGAAGTAGATGTTTTGATGTACACCCTGAACTGGTCGCCAGTCAGTCACATGGCCACATAGAGAGACAGACATTCACACTTACAATCCTACCTAAGGGCAATTTAGAGTCACCAATCAACCTAATGAGCATGTTTTTGGTCTGTGGGAGGAAGCCAAAGTGCTCAGAGGGAACCCATGCATACACGGGAAGAACATGCAAACTTCAAAGGCCCCTGTCCGACCCGGGAATCGTACCTTCTTGCTGTGAGGCACGTGCACTACCTGCTGCCCCACAGAGCCTGCCCCTGTGACAAACATTGAACTCAAACTTTTCTCTCTGAGATGATCACACTCAGATGTTGTTCCTGCTGGATCAGGTCCCACATTCACAAAGAAATCATTAAACCCACACTCAGACTGATAAACACAGGTCACACTCATGTACTAACAGCAGAAGTAAACACATAGATCCTGTTTGTGATGCAGAAGTCTGAAAATAGAGATCCATCCATGGGCCGGTCTCACTGAAACCACGGTCTGACCTGGTTAAGAGGATCCACTCAGAGCTCTGAGCCCAGACAGACCCTGGATGGAGACAGAGGGGAAGGTTTTCTGTAGAAACCTCCTGATTGGTGTGGGCTGGAGAGGGAGGCTATCTCAGGACCCTCATGAATGAAGAACTGATCACAGCTTTGGTTTCTGTCCCCAGGTTGGACCATGGTGGACCACAAAGACTGAGACCTGGTCTGAAGAAGTGTGAGTGTCTTGAATCTTTGATTTAATGATGATCATTAAACTTTTTACTCCTCATGAACTTTTCATCTGAAGGATTCTCTCAGAGCTCCAGAGATAAAACACCATCAGGAGGATAAACCATGGAGACATGAAGGTCAGAGGTCATTAGTCTGAGGAACAGGTCACATGATCAAAGTGAAGATGAGGAACAAAAATCAGCAGAGAGCAGAGGTTTCTGGTGGGGGTCTCTAGGGGGTGTAGGTCCTTCAGGTCTGAGGAAGCGGGTCCATGGATGCTCTGAGGGGTGAGCAGAGGGATTTTAGGTTCAGTCTGGAGATGTTCAGGGGGCCAGAGGAGAGTCTGAAGGATGGGTGTGATGTCCTACATGGTTCCTCTCATCAGGACCCTCTCACTGCTGGTTTGTGCTCTCTGGAGCTTGTGGAGGTCCTTGCTGGAGATCCTGATGAGAGGAGCACTGCTGTAGTCCAGCCTGGAGGAGATAAAGGTGTGAACAAGTTCTGCTCCTGAGAGAGAGAGGGGAGTGAGTGAGGTTTAGCTCTGCTCCTGAGATGGAGGACAGAGATCCTGCTCAGGAGTTTGATGAAGGTTTCTAAGGAGCAGAGTCCAGTCTGAGCTACCAGGTTGGAGACTGGAGAGAAGAATGAGGTTATATTTCAGGAGCTTTAAAGGACCACATGTTTGACCACGGTGTTACATGAGTGAATCATTAGCTCAGGTCTTTTACTTTGGTCAAGACTAAAGACCACAGTGTTGCATCAATATTTTAATTTCCTCACACGTTACCTCGTGTACAATAAAAAAGTGATTCTACCTGAACTAAAATCTACTTCTGATGCACTAATGACGACTTGGAAAAGAAAGGCAGATGTGATAATGAGTTCATAAATGATCTATATATTTATATTTTTAAAGGTTATTTGTTTTATTTTGCAGGAATTTGCCTCAGTTTAATAAACTCTTTTATTCTGTACTTGAAAGCTGCGGAGAAGAAAAATAAAAGATGCTTACGAAAAGAGTTCCCTTAAGTGTTGTGGTTGCTTTCCTGTTTAAAACTTTTTAAAAGTTGTTCTGTCTTTACTATAATCCTCCTATAATTTTCATCAATAAAAAAGACAGAGAATGACTCTTATTTTAAGGTGATATAATTAATTTCCATGAAGTTCAATGCATTTTCGATGTTTTGTTACCATAAATTTCCTCACTAGTGTAAAGTTACACAAATACTAAAGGACAAAGTATTTTAAAACCGTAAAATGTTCTGCCTGTAATTCATATATTTATTGTTGTGTTTTGGGGCCAAGTTATACACACACACACCTTATACATATATATCAAATTAATTGGCTGATAAATTGATAATCTGTAATTTTTTTCTGACAAATATCGGTGTCAACATCGGCCTCAAAAATTCCACATGGGTCCGTCCCAAGTCAAAACCATCGATCTGTTCAGTTTTTCTACGTCCTCTGAAACTCTGAGTTGCTGCTTTAAATCCTGGAATATCTGACAGATTAAACATGAAGCTTCATCCTCACATGACTCAGCTGCTGTCCAATCAGATCTCAGGAGAACACGTAGAAAAACTGAACATGGACCATGGAGCCACAAACACAGAAATCAAAACCACTCAGCAGAGATAAAAGCTAAAACCATCAGAGCTGACTCTGAACCCTCAGACTGATGGAGCGTCAGCTCAGATGATTGTAGATGATCAGATGATGACCTGCTGCTGTGATGTTTCTCCTTCTCTCCATCAGACGCCTGTGAGCTGGAGGTGGACACAAACACAGTGAACAGAGAACTCAGACTGTCTGAAGACAACAGGACGGTGACACGTGTGGACGAGCTTCAGTCATATCCTGATCATCCAGACAGATTTGATGATCCTTATTCTCAGCTGCTGTGCAGGTCTGCTCTGAGCGGTCGCTGTTACTGGGAGGTCCAGTGGAGAGGAGGTGCTAATGTATCAGTGAGTTCCAGAAGAATCAAGAGGAGAGGAAACATTTATGAATGTGTGTTTGGATGGAATGAAAATTCCTGGAGTCTGAGCTGCTCTGATCGTGGTTACTCTGTCCTTCACAATAAAAGTGCAACATCCTCCTCCTCCTCCTCCTCCTCCTCTTCATCCTCTGGTAGAGTAGGGGTGTATGTGGACTGTCCTGCTGGATCACTGTCCTTCTATGAAGTCTCCTCTGATGGACTGATCCACCTCCACACCACAGAGACCACATTCACTGAGCCCCTCTATCCTGGGTTTGTGGTCTGGTCTGGTTCTTCAGTGTCTCTGTGTCCTCTGGAGTCCAAACCTGCAGAGGACTCAAAGACCTGAGACGTCTTGTCCCCTGAAGAGACGTCTGTTTGTGCTGACAGGAAACAGCTGATCATCAGTCAGCTGATGTCACCTATGAACAGCTGATATATATATATAGATACAGATATATATTTTAATCTGATTCAATATCCCATATACTGAATTATATTCATATCATAATGACAAATGTATCAATCAGTTAAAATATTTCTTCAACTGTTGAATATTTATAATCTGTTTTTTTTCCACGAACCACAGATATGTATTTATGTATGTATATGTTTTTTAAAATGTTTTAATATCTAGTTTGATTTTTATTTTTAACTGTTCTATAAAATTATAGATTTTTATAGAAACTTAGAGACAATCAAGGTTCCACATAAATACAGTGTCAAATATTTTTCTCAAGCTGATCAATAAGTTAATTAAACTGATCAATACATATTTATTACACTTAAAATTATGTGTATTACAGTGATGAATATGTTTATTTACATTATATTCAAAATTACAATCAGAAAAAAGAAACACATTTCAACAATAATCATCTTCAGATTCATGTTAATTTTTATGTACATTAAACATGAAAAAATCTAAATAATAAAACTGAACAGGACAACAGATGAGAAAAAGACTGAACAAAGTTTGAAGGTTAAATAAAAACATTTGAGTTTAAAATCAGAAGAACATAAAACATGAAACTCTGTAGAGACTCATTATATTCAACTGTTTAAGTCATTGATGGAAAATCATTTTATTGATACTCTTTATATTTAACAGTTTATATAATTGAATATGGTGTAGCTATAACTAATTATTTACAGGGAGTGCGTGAAAGAGCCACAGAATAAGTAGCCAAAACATTAAGTACCCCTGTATGTTTAGTATTCACACAACAATCGGAAAACAAAAACATCAGGGGACAAAAAAAAGAGGAAAATCAAACAAAAACAAACAATCCAGAGCAGATAGGGATGTATCATACTTGACATCATTGTCCAAAAAGTTCAGGACCTCCTGAAGGACTCTTCACAGCCCGACACACTCTGTTTGAGCTGCTGTCCTCAGGTAGAAGGTACAGATCAGTCCAAACAAAGAGCAACAGATTTAAGAAAAGTTTTTATCCCACAGCAGTCACCACAGTCAGAGCTGCTGAAATCATCATCCCAGGTGAAAACAGACTTTAAGGGATCAGTGAGATACTGACAGGGTTATTTTGGCCATTAGATATGTTATTTTAATCATTAAAAAAGCCCTTTTATTATGTATTTTAGAGGTTTCACCATTTACTCTAGCTGATTTATAATTAAGACCTTTTAGAATTTATTTTAGCTTTTTGATCACTTATTGTAACTGTTTTATAATTTATTTTAGTTGCTTCATAGTTTATTTTACATAGTTGGTGGTTTAAATTAGCCATTATATGTTTTATTTTAGCTGTTTTATAATTAATTTCATTTTAATTTCTCTCCATGATGGACTGATGGGATGGATTCAGTGTTAACAGTGTGTGTTGATTGGGGGTGCATGGTTCCTTCTTGTTTATGAAGTTATTTTTGCTCATTTTATGATTTGTTTCAGATGTTTTACATTTATTTTAGATGTCTGATCATTTATTTTAGCCATTTTACCGATATTTATAATTCATTAAGATTAGCCATTTAAAATTAACACAAGATGTTCATTTTTTTAGCCAGTTTGCACATCATTTATTCAAATGGTTTGAAAAATATTTGATTTTATTAGGGCTGTAAAATGTATCAAATTTGTCCCAATTAAAATATCTGCCTTCCACTGTTATGGGAGCAAACTAATGTGTTTAAAAGATTACTGAACCACATGACAATGCCTTTGTCTTTTTCCATTATTATTATTATTCAAACTGTTTTGGGGTATTTGTATTTTTACACTTTTATTTCTATGTGTTGCTCGTTCTTTATTGTTTAAAACGATGGTGTCAAAGGCATATTTGTTCAATGATAGCATGTGGTGCATGTTTTTAAATCAGTGATTTGTTAAATAATCTTGATCTAGTAAAATAATCATTGATTCTACACATTTACACCATCCACCAGAACCCCCTCATACCAGGAAGCTGAGAGAAAAGACTTTTGATGAGCTGGTGAGGCTGTTGAAGGACCATTTTAACCCTAAAACCGAGAGAGCGTTTTAAATTCAACTCAAGAGGAAGGAGGTCCTGAGAATCAGTCATGGCATATGTCGCTGTGCTGAGGAAATTAGTGTAAGATTGCAACTATGGAGACGAGTCATTAGAAATGCTTCATTATAGACTGGTTTGTGGGATTGGAGATGACCGCTGGTTGCTGTCAGAGCTGGAGCAGACCTTTGACGAAGCTGGCACAGACCATCAAAATGACCAGTGAGTATGTGAAAGACCTGCAGTCACTGGAGTCTGCATCCCAGCACATGAGGAATCCTCAGACGGTGCACAAAGAGTCAGAGAAGCAGAGCTCCAGTAAGAATCAGCACAAGGCTTGATACAGGTGAGACAGTGAACAGCACAGAGCTGGGGACTGTAAGTTTGTAAAGGAAACCTGCTACAAGTGTGGCAAAATGGGCCGTATCAAGAAGTGTGCAGGTCAAAGGGTCCAGCTAGGGCAGCTAAAGTCAAATGGGGAGGGTCAGCAGATAAGAAAGCAAAGAAAACCTCAGGGTGCAAATTCTGTTAGCCAAGGGGAGGATGAGACTGTAAACATGTCTCATCTGTGTCATTGCTGTGAAGAACAAGATGGCTGCCAGGTTTTTTTTTTCTGCTCAGAGGTCTTCTAAAAATCCATCAAAAACCACCAAACCGAGGTGCCATCTGTTGAATATCAAATCATTTTCCTGAGCATAATATTCATTTCTCTCCATATTTTTGGACATTTTTTTTAAAACCAGTTTTTGAATGCAAGGACTGGATCCTGGAGCAACAGAACAGGGCTGAGCCTACCAGAGTATACATATAACTTTATTTTATATATTTTTTGTATATGTACTCATAACAAGATGTCAGCTAACATCAACAAACTGGCAGAGGAAATGATGACTTGGAGCAGTACTCCCGAGCTGATGATCTTATAATTACTGGACTGGAGACTAAACATCAGTTTTGCCAGGGTTTCTAACCCAGCAGTGGACCAACAAGGTGAGGATTAGTGATGGGTCATGCTCAAATGAATCAGCTCTCAGATTTGATTCTTTGTAGTGAATCAGAAGAGCCAGCTCTCAGTTTTTTCCTTTCACTGCTGAGCTCTCAGTGCTCAGCCCCAGCTCTGCTCACAGTAGAACTTTGTTCTGATTGGCTAGCATAGCGGCCATCTGGACAATCACATGTGAGGATACAGGAGTGAGTGAGACAACAGACAGCAGTGAGGACAGTGTGTGAGTGTGTTGTGTTGTTGTGTAGTAAAACTATGAGAGACTCGAGAGCAAAGCAGCATCTGAGTGCAGTGTAAAGATATTGGCAATAAGATCTGTTTTTAAAAGAATTTATGCACAAAATTAGGCAATAATATGATATTCATAAAAACATTAAACAGGTTTTCTACACAAAAAAATGATTCTTCTTTTGACAACGGTATGGTATCATATAGGGCTTCAATAGATCCTAGATGGAGAGCCATTCAGGAGTCAAAAGAGCTGAAATTTCCATCACTAGTGAGGATGCACCATCTGAGGAGCTGCACACCCTGGAGAAACCATTGTCCAATTCCTGTCAAGTAAAAACATTCACCTGGAGAATCACCAAATCTCAGCCTGCTACACCATTCAACAAAAGGGGGCAACAAAACCAAATCCAGAATTGTGGTCAAGTTTGGCACCGGGGTGTATGTAAATGAGCTCCTGACAAAGAAAAAGCTGAAGTACAAAGGAATGGTCGAAACCTCAGAGAACAAAAGATACAAGCAGCCTGGTCAAAGGATGGAAAGGTGTATATTCAGTTAAATCGACCCTCAGATCAAGCTTAAGTGGTTATGGTAAGACATTTGAAAGACCTGGATCAATACAAGTGACAATGAACTGTTTATCTCTTTTCTTTTTCTTCTGTTGAGATTTCTTACAAAAATCTGTTTTCAGTAAAAATCTTTGTCACGATTTAAAAGAAAAAAACAAAAACTAACAAAAAACAAAAGTGTGGGACCCAAATGCAGAAAACCAAAAACCCTTTATTAACTAACAAGAGGGACCAAAACCTAAAAAACAAAGTGTAAATCAAAAGACCAAATCCTCAACAAAAATATAAAACTCACTAAAGATCACAGGAAGCACAGGAGACACGGAAGAACGCCGAAGAACACATGGTAGACGGTAGGGAAGACGAACAATGACCCAACACAGAGGGAACACAGAGACTAAATACACAGGTGAATCATCAAGCACAGGTGAGACCAGCACACAGGTGAAGGGAATCATCATCAGGGAGACACAGAAGGGAGGGCAGGAAACACCACGAGGAACACGGGGATTTCAAAATAAAACAGGAAACATGAGACAAGACACAAAACCAGTAACTCAACTAGGAAGAACAGAATCAATAAAGAAGAGGTTAAACCAAGGAACAATGTTCATAATAAAACAAAATAACCAAAAACAAACAGAACCATGACAATCTTACTCTTAAGAAAATGACAGGGTGTAGAATACATCTGTTTAATGACATATACACTTTTTAAAAAATAAATTAAACTGATCGCTCTATCTGAGACATGGATAAATGAAGAGAAGGACATTGATTTGCATATTTATGTTTATGATTTATATGTAATTAATAAAGCTGATCAGAATGGAGGGGGTGTGGCTCTTTATATTGAAAGTAATTTAATATGTAGACCAGTGGAATGCTTAACAGATGATATAATGGAGTCTATCACTGTGGAAATAAAATTAGAAAGGAGAAACATGGTTGTTGCATTTGTTTACAGGAAACCAGGATCAAATATAAAAGTCTTTAATGAGACATTAGATGAATTAATGAAAGATTTAAATGTAAATAAGTCACTGACAGGGCAGTTGCTTGAAATTCTGGGCCCCCTGAAAGAATATTAGTGTGGACCCCACTACCCCATTCATTACAACCTTCGATTTTCCTGTTTTTCAGTGTTCTTGACGGTGCCTGCCTGGTGTAATAACACCCAATTTGCTTCCTTTTTTACAAGTAGCGACTTAACAAGCCAGAGTATTATTATGTAAATTATGTGTTATTGGTTGTCTTATTCTCATTTAACTGATTTGCAACATGCTATTACACCTCTGATTGCAAATAAACTTTCAATGGACCACTCAACAAATAGGTAGCCGCTGATTCTGGAGCAGCAGAGCATAAAGGTTTATTGTTCCATTGTGTATATTACATTTAATAAACATTAAATAGTATTGTGACCAGGTGCCCTTTGGGGCACTCCTGGCCTTTGTGTGGCGCTGCACTGGCTCCCCTGTGGCGTAAGGTGTTGGGCGGTGCGCACCTTTAAAAGGGGGGCTGACACCGTGCCTCGCCCTTTCTTCCGGTCCTGGCAGGACAGCGTTTGGCGTGGCGTCGGGATAGAGGCTGCTTTACCCTCAGCTGTGACACTGAGCGCGTGGCGTGGGTACCCTTTCACGGCGTCTTTCACGTCTGATCAAGAAGCACGGCTGGTGCAGCAGAAGAGGGGAGCTGCAGGTGCTATAGCTTAAGGCCAGCACGGTTCAGCTGGCGGGGTGGTGCGAGCGGCCGGGGTCGAGTCTGTGCGCTGGGCGGCAGCCGGAGTGCGCGCGCCCGACACAGCGTAACCATCGGGGTGCCTCTTCCAAGCTCATAAAGGAGCACCAAGCTCTGCAGCGTCTCTCCCTCAATTTGCTCTCCCTCACCTGAGGTGAGGGAGGGAGCGGTTTGCTCCAGCCAGGAGGCGGACACTGCTGTTTTACACTGCTGTTTTCTGCTGCTGTTTTCTGCTGCTGTTTTCTGCGGTTTTGTTTGGTTCAACTACGATTTAAGTTTATCTCAGTTAAATTGGTTTCATTTATATGTTTTTTTTATTTTTTGTAAACCTACTGTTATGTATAGTTAACTTTATTTTGTTTTCTTGGGTTAATTTCTCATTTTGGTCTCATTGTCTTTATATTTAGTTGCATTCCTTCATTTGGGGGGGTTGCTTTAGTTTCCTTAGTGGTAGTTTTCTTTTGTCAGGGTTTATTCATTTACGATTTAGGTTGGTATCATACATATTTAGGTTTTCTTATTTTGTTTGGTAGCCACCTGTCCAGGCGGGGAGTCATTTTATAGACATATACTGGGAAAGTCACCGTGTTTGTTGGTTCTATTCTGTTGTGATTATTTTCTTTTCTTTGGTACCTTATTTTTGACTGATTGTTAATCCTTGAGTGCAGGCATTTTCTGGGTTAAAAAGTGTTAATTTTGTTTGTTGCGTTATTTCAATAATTTGAACATTTGGTTTCCATTTTGTTTCTTTTTTTTGTATATAAGTTTGAGTTTATGTGTTACAGTTAAAACATTGGTAGCACCAGGAGAGAGGCAACCCTGACATTTCTTTCTTTTCTGTTTTACAGGTGCTGTGGGCCCAAACGAGGCAGTCCCCTTCCTTGGTGGTGGTGTTTTTCACAAGTTATTTTGGTTGATGCACGGGTGTTTGGTTTGGATATTTTCCCTTTTGGTTGTCCTGCCGCCATGGTAAGCCCCAGCCCTGCTTTATGCGTTGCCTCTCCCTTGTGCATCTTCCTTTAGTTATTACCTATCCCAGTGTTTTAATGAACAAAATGTGTTTTAAAGAACAATAAATAAAATCTGTATTTTTCTACAAAGTGAATCATGTCTCCCTCGTGGTGTTGAACCTGTGTAACCTTACTCTAGTGGTTAACAAAACCAAACTACATTCCTGGGGGCGAAATTCCCCCAGGTGGCGTTGTCGAGCTCCTCTGATCACCTTAGCCCTGCCACAGTATGTTTCATGGAAAACCTGATGCAGAACTAACCTATTCATGGAAAAAATCTAAATGGGCTTCTTAGTACCATAGCTCTAAGTGGACAGCTTCACTTTCCCAGAGAAAAAAATGTTTTTAAACAATTCAAAAGTCAGTGTTAACTGTCCAAAATTCTAAATAGTCTTTTTTCTTTGTTGCTGTCAGCTATTATGCTGTCTTTTGTTTTATGCTGCTATGAAAACAAACAACAACAAAACTTTGAACATTAATTTTTTTGTATTTAGACTACTCAAATGTCCCACTAATAACACATTTACAACACCGCATTGAACACATCATGGTAACGTAACTGACCTTCGTCAGATGCTCCTAATTACTGAGCAGAACCTGAATGCATCATAATACAATTCAATACATCCTCTGAGTGGGCGCATACTGGAGCACTGTCCGACAACAAGGGTGAAACACACAATTACTGCTGTAGCCTCTGAATTAGTAGTAACAAATTAGTAGTAATTAGGAACTGGCGATTTTTTTTTTAATGAACTGACGACTTGTCCAGAGTGTAGCGCGGCCAGATGACAGCTAATGCAGGCTCCAGCTTGTGCCCCTTCAAAGGTAAGCTGATGTTGCAGACATTAAATGAATGAACAGGTAGGCAGTGTTTCAGTCGCCTTCGGTAGTTTTACTCTCACCGTTCTTAGAAAAAAAGCTTTTGATGTCCTGGGCCCCTGCTCTGCTGCTTCTACTCCTGGCCTCCTTTTCAACTCTTTTTTGGTGTCCAGATTTGTGTTTTTTGGGGGCCATCCTAACCCTGCTGGAGTTCGCTTGCGCTCACTTACTTTTGCTGAGGAAGAGCGCATGTTGGTGTGGACCAAACCATTTTTTAAGAAGGGACAAAGGCGCTTATTGAAATAACTGAAATTAGAAAATTACATGCCTTGTGGCTTTGATTTAATTCTGATTCATTCGTATGAATATATATTATTTCAGTGTATGTATAATAATTTTGTCATAGAAGCTACTGGGGGCTGTGTGTGGGCCCTAGAGGGCTGTGGGCCCTTATAATCATCACCACCTTTACCTCCAATACGACAGCGCTGGTCACTGATACTTTGTGGTGACTTTAAAATCGATCTCTTAAAGGTATCTACCCATAGACAATCTTCAGACTTTCTGGACCCATTATACAGCAGAGGGCTATACCCATTGATCACAAAGCCCAGTAGAGTAACTTTGCTCAGTGCAACATTAATAACATTTCTACTTATGTACTTGAGAATATTATATATTGTGGCCTAGTGACTAATGATTTAAGTGGCCATCTACCTGTATTTGCAACATTTAATTTTAAATTACAGCTAAAGAAGACTGAGAAATGTTGCAGAAATAAAAGGTTGGGGACAAGTGACTGAATAGATGCTTTCAGAAATGATCTATTAAAACAGGAGTGAAATGGAGTTTACACAGATGAAGTAAAAACTGCATATGATTCTTCCTTAAATTATTGAGCTCTTTATAATAAACACTGTCCAATAGTTGTATGTAAGCATAAAATTAATTATGACAAAACACCTTGGATAACAAAGACCTTACAAAAAGCATGTAAAAAGAAAAATAAACTGTATAGAGAGTTCATAAAATCTAGAACAGAGATGGCTGAAAGAAAGTACAAGGTATACAAAAATAAATTAACCAATATATTGAGGCAGCCAACAAAGAAATATTACAATACAGTTTCACAAGAATATAAAAACATTAAGGGTACATGGAATATTCTAAACAGTGTAATAGGTAACAAATTCAGAACAACAGACCTACTGTGACGGCCCCTCTAGAACACTACGTGTTCCTGTTTGGCCGTTTTGCTGTTGTTTTGCTTTCTGTTCTCAGGTGAAGGTGAAATCTGACTGTAATCAGGAGAATGAGCTGCACCTGGGCCCGGTGTAGTTCCCCTTTAAGAGCCGCCTCCTTGATCAGTCCCTCGCTCTCGCACGTTGGGACCAGACCACGCTGTGCACCGCAGAGCCGAACTTGTTTAATTCTTGTTGTGGTGATTGTTGAACTTGTCGGTACTGTATTAAATTGTTGTCTAAACGGCATATACCTCGTCTCGCCTCCCGTTTTTGTTACAGCTTTAGAGCCGGGTTGTAACAATTGGGGGCTCGTCGGCTTTCTTCCTTGTTTATCTCCGTTGCCTAGTGATAGTTTTGGTGAGCGGAAGTTCCGGGTCATCAGTCATTGTCTAGCTTTACACAGCTGGTGTTAATTACGTGCAGCGTGTTGTGTGTACAGCTGAGCGGATTGTTGTTGGGAGTAGTGATGGGCGCTCGAGGCTTTGTTGAGGCTCCGACTCCTGATCATGGATGTATTATGAGAACTGGATACCAGACCGCCCCTCGGCGGCACGCCGATTTTTCCCAGTGGCCACTCGTGGTATTGCAACGAAAAATCCCCATTGGGCCCAAAAAGCATTTTTCCCATAGGCGGCAATAGTAAAAGAGACGGCTGTAAAACCGTTTACAGGACATCTTCAGCCATAAACACGGTCAATAACTGATCTTTGTATTTTATATTTTTAAGACTTGGACTTTTGATCAGTCAAAAAGTGTTCAAAAGGCCAGAAAAGCCAGAGGAAAGTCGCTATCTCTCTGGTGACGTCACAGCTGCACACACGCACTGTCAAAGCGCGGTCATGCTGTGTCTCGGGAGCGAGGACGCCAGCTAACTTCTTTCAGGCTCTTTGGTCCAAAATTGTTCTGAAAGTTGAGAAAACGACTAAACGGTGAGTTTATGTTTAACACAGAGTGACTTAACACATGTATTCTCTCAGAGTTAACTATCACTCGCTTGATAGTTGTGGTTTGTAAACATATTTAGACTTTATATTTCAATTAAATCCACGTATCGTCATATTGACTGTACTTACATTAGACTGCTGTGTATTGGATAATATACAATGAAATAAAGAATTAAGTAAGATACATTTTACTAACACGATGGTCCTACATCACAAGTATATATTCAGTTTAAAGAAAGTTTAAAAAACGTGCCCGAATAACTGTAGCTAATGTGTAGAATATGTGTCAGGGGATCACGGAGTTGTGTTTGGTAGATGGATCTTTATTCGGAATATATGTAAATGTATTAATTGTTTTATAAATAATACATTCAGATAATGTAAGTTTTAGACTGTAAAAATATTAATAAAAGAGAGACTTTATAAAACGAAAAACTTTACTTGAATAAATTGATAAAGTACAATAAAGATCAATAACAACACAATTGTCATGTTCCAGTTGATAAAGTAAGATTTTTTATTTTTAAGATTTTTCTCTCAACAGAGATTGGAGGTAAAGGAGCATCACTCCAGGGAAAAGAGTGAACATGGCTGAATGTGTCCTGCAGCTGTGGAGGATGGTTTAATAAACAAGTTTCATTAATGACAGTATGGTGGTCATTCTAATTTATCTCATGTATTTGTCATATTTTATGTATCACTCATGTATTACACTATTTACTGTATTCAAATAAGATAATCTTAATAAAATACAAACTTTTTTGGCCTACCTAGAACATTGGCAGTTTTTTCTGAGAATAATTCATTAATAATTAACGTGAACAACATTTTTTTAAGTAAGACTCAAAAACATTTTTTAAAACATTTCATTATATTGTGTTTTTATTTTGATTTCTTACATTTTTTATGCCATTCATATTTTATAGAAAATAAAATATAACAAATACAACCCTTACCCCATAACATTATATATAAAATACAACTGTTTCAGAAAAAATTCTATCTTAAAAATTTAAGGCTGGGAACAAACATGGAACAGGCTTTCATTTAACATGAGTATTTAACCACTTTAAAGTGAACATCTTAACTGAAGTTATCATTATAAATGGACAAATCAAACCAAACTAACCATTTATGTGAGTGTGTGTGGCTTAGAGGTCTTGGACAATTTACTCCTGATGTTATTGATGATAATTAAGTATTTGTTTATTTGATAACCTATATTTTAGGTCACATTAGTTCACTTTTAGTTCAGTAGTTCCATCACACTGTTCACTCCCAACGCTGTCTGTTTTGAATAAAGTACATTTTTCAGAACTTTTATTACAAATTTAGTATTTTGATTTGTTCAGATAAAATATGAGTGATATTCCTGAAACATCACTATCATTGACAGTTTTACTGACATACCAGTGTATGTCAGTAAAACTGTCTACCTATTTTCTAAGTGTTTCATGACAGTGACAGTAGTTCAATAGCCTACAAAACATTTTGAATCGCAGACTGAAAATAGACACCAGGACAATATGGCCTAATAATAAATGCATAACTAAATACATAAATATAATTGTGACCCACATACAGTATTCATTAGAACAAGCAATTAGTTTATTCAAGAAATTAAAAGAAAAACCTCTTGTGTACCAATTTGATTCTTCTAATAAAAGTTTAATTAAAATGATAAATCTTCATATTTTTTTTACTTTTACTGCTTAAAATCTTTTCCACATCTTCCTAATTAACCACAGATATATAGTTTTTAAATATTTTTCTGTATTTAATGTTTTTTATTTTTTTGGCATAAGCTTTCTGATGATCGAGAAAACATACAGACAGAGCCAGTTTGACCTCTGATGACTTGAACTTTGTCTCAAGGGCTGACAAAGTAGATAAAAACCTATAAAGGAACAGAACATTATCAGAGAAGCCAGTCTTAATCTGGGTCTCATCCCCGGGATCCATCCATGGTTCATCTAAAGACTATCAGATGGCCTATCAGAAAAATAAAAAGAGAAAATGAATGGGTAACACAGGACTTTATGCATTAAGAACAGTATGACATTTAGAGCGAAAGCCTCATTAATATGTCCATGAAAAAAGGTAATACCTTTGAATCATCATTGAAAGTTAATCTGATAAGCAGTCATCTCTCACATATGGGATTAATAAAATGAACAAATAACACTGATTTATTTGGCTGATGGACTGCTGCGGTTCTGTTGTTTAATCCCATGATTTTAGAATAGTCAGCTATAGAAAGTCATCAAATAAAAATTATCTCGTCTTAAACTCTTATTATAAAGACTCATTACGTATATAATGTCATTATATCGCATCGTAGTCGGATCATGTGCCCTAAAACTCATTATTTGAGTTTGTACACCTGTCATACTGTAAATTTCACCCGCCGTATTTTCTATCGTGGCCGCGCGTCATTTCATTAAGACCGCGCTTCGCTCGTTCCCATTGACGTGAAGCATTATGGGAGATGACTTTACTGCGCCTGCTCTATGGGCCCAATGATCAGGAAGTAAACCCGGAAGCCAGAAACTTTTTCGGCGTATGCGCTGGGTGAGCAACTCCCATAGAAATGAACGGGCGCCATGTTTCCGTCCGGCATCCAGTTAAAATAATACATCCATGCTCCTGATCATGGAAATAATACATCCATGCACCTGATTCGAAAAAATGCTTCATTGCTCGAGGCTTCAATGATACAATGCTCGAGTAGGTCATCTAGTGGTCAATAAAATGAAGTGCAATTGAAATGATGAATTCATTGTTTCATGAGTCATTTGGGTTTTGAGTCGCTAATACGTTTTTGTTTGCGCACACTGTATGGATGTATGGTTTCACGCTCACTCGCACAATAAAATACATTTTGAAAAAGGAAAATAAAGACAATGTATTTGTGACGTCTAATTGAAGTTCATAGTAGGTCCATACTTAAGTCTAACATTAGTCATATTACACCCTAAAACAAATCTAAATATCACATAGCTTAGAAGATTTTGAGGCCAGATGTCTATTATTATTTTTAATTGAAATATATAATTTTTGACATGCTTGGCCAGGAATCGAACTCGCAAACATTATAGTACCACTTCACTACGAAGCACTTGTGAGTGACATGATTCTGTGTGATATATAATTCTCATGTTATGATGCGTAGCCCTACAGTAACTGTTTTACTTTACTCAGAGTAGTCTATCATGTTATGTTGGATCTTCAGTACTGAATGCAACTCTGTTAAACTGAACCTCTACCGGGTTCTCCATGTTGATTCACTTCAAAGGCTGAGCTCTAAGCTGACACAGCCAAAGAAAGCAGTGAGACGCTTTCCATATGTAATGAAACGGTAAAGTGGTTCATACGTCATAAACCACGTAATTCTTTCAAACCAAAACAGTTTGTCTTCGATACTGGTATTGGCAATTTTTTTTACTCATGACTGGTGCAAATACACATTATATCATGGATTTTTACAATGTATGTTTTGGGGTTAAGTGAAAAGGGGTCATGACTGGGTGAAGATGGTGTGCTTGGAAACTGGGGATATGTGTGCTTGGAAACTGGGGATGTGTGTGCTTGAAAACTCGCTCTCGCACGTTGGGACCAGACCACGCTGTGCACCGCAGAGCCGAACTTGTTTAATTCTTGTTATGGTGATTGTTGAACTTGTCGGTACTTTATTAAATTGTTGTCTAAACGGCATATACCTCGTCTCGCCTCCCGTTTTTGTTACAGCTTTAGAGCCGGGTTGTAACACTACCTAACCATTTCATTAAGGACCATAAAGTGATTAAAAACATGAAGTGGTAAATGAATTTAATTCTTCTTTTTGTAAATATTGGGCCTAATTTGGTAAATGACATTACAAAAAATCATGGTCAAGCAGAAAGTGTCTGGAAAGGGGGAAATAAGGTGTCACAGTCAATGTTTCTGGATGAAGTTAGAGAAAATCAAATTATTTCTGTGATTGTTCCAATAAAAAATAAGACATCAACTGATAGTGATGGAATAGACATTAAAATCGTAAAAATGACTATTGACTGTATCTTAAAACCACTATGATATGTTTATAATCTTTATTTAAAACAGGTGTTTTTCCAGATAGGATGAAAACAGTCATTCCACTTTTCAAGGCAGGAGATAAACACAATTCATCAACTATAGACCAGAATCATTACTTCCCCAATTTTCAAAAGTGCTTGAAAAGTTATTCATTCAAAAATTTAATTTTTTTCATCAAAAATAAGATATTAACTGAAAGTCAATTTGGTTTTAGGACAAATAGGTCTACCAATTTGGCAATACTGGAAATAATTGAAGAAATCACAACTGCAGTTGACAGAGGGAAATACACTATGGGAGTATTCATTGACTTAAGAAGGCATTCATTACATTAGATCACTTAATTTTAATTGTTAAACTGAATACATACAGTGTGAGGGAAGTTGTTCTACACTGGTTAACTAGCTATTTACATAATCAACACGATTTGTCCAGTTTGTAAGTAATACATCAGAATGTTTGAAGATTGAATGTGGAGTCCCACAAGGTTCAGTTTTGGGGCCAAAACTTTTTATTTTTTATATTAATAACATTTGGGACATTTCTGAGGGGTTATGTTTTGTTTGTTTGTTTGTTTGCAGATGACACAAATTTATTTGTTCAGGAGATAATTTAAAAACATTATGGTTTGTTGTAAATAAGCTGTCATTAAATCTAATAAAAACTGAGTTTATGTTTTTTTCTAAAAGAGCTAAAGACAAAGTTTCATTATACTTGGATGGAGTTAATATTGAGCAAGTATCTGAGTTTAGGTTTCTGGGAATCATAATGGATGAGGACATGACATGGAAATCACATGCATCATATGTTAAAAGAACATTCTTTGAGAAAAGTTTTGTTTTGAAAAAGTAAAAGGATGTTTTTTTTAGATTGCAAATAATGAGAATGTTGTACTGTTCAGTTATACTGCCTTATCTGAGTTATTCTGCAGAAGTGTGGGGTAATACATATACAGCATCAGTAATGTAAAACCTTTGTTTTTATTGCAGAAAAGAGCGATCAGAATCATTCTCAAAGTCAATTTAGAGAGCACACCAATAGTTTAATTATGAAATCAGTATTATTGAAGCTTTCTATGATAATAGAACTCCAGACATTACTGTTTATGTTCAAAGCCAGAAACCGAGTTTCAACAGAAAACCTACAAAAGCTGTTTGTGTTTACTTCAGAAGATCAAAATCCTAGAAGAAAGTTTGATTTTAAGCATCAAGTCGCTCAAAGTACTTTAAAACAAATGTGTACTTCAGTAGTAGTAAAAATATGGAATTCCCAATTACAGGACTTAAAGGGTTGTACAGAGACTCATCAATAAAAAAAAGTACAAATGCAAAAAAATGTGTCAATACACACTTGAAACTTAAACTGAATGTTAAGCATCAACTGGTTTAGTTGTAAATTTGTATATTTATTGGTTCTTTATTTTATTGTACTTACATTTTTTTGCTTGTATTTGTTTTTATAATCAAAGACTGGTTGGTGCAGGTTATTGAAAATCAACTGTATGTGATGTCTGACCACCTTTTCTTTCTTCTGGTTTTTAATTGTTCAATTAGGGGCAGACAAATATAAGAGACATTTCTCTTCTTACTGCTCCTTTCCCATCATGAATGTGGTTGTTTGAGGGTGTAATGTGCACCTGTGTATGGATTTTGTTGTCAGCTTGCATGTAAAGGACAAATAAATAAATAAATACTTTTGTAAACTTAAAAAGGCCTCATAAAGTAAACTTAAGAGTGTACTGCTATGAACTTAAGCATGTTCCAATTTAGTCTGAAGATGTATTAAGTATTTCTATTGTTAATGTTGTAAACATGCACTTACAGGGGTGGCACGGTGGCACAGCAGGTAGTGTATGTGCCTCACAGCAAGAAGGTTTCCGGTTTGATTCCTGGGTAGGACAGGGGCCGACTCTGTGTGAAATTTGCATGTTCTTCACGTGCATACATGGATTCTTTCAGGGCACTCTGGCTTCCTCCCACAGAAATGCTCATTAGGTGATTTGGTGACTCTAAATTGTCCTTAGGTATAAGCGTGAGTATGAATGGTTGTCTGTCTCTCTATGTGGTCTCTCTAGGGTTATAGAAAATGATTGAATGAATGAACATACACTTACTGTTAACTTATGTTGCACTGTATTTTTTTTTTAAAAAAAGAGTGAAACATCAATACTAAATCATGTCTTAGTCTTTCTTAGCTGGTTGTGAAATTTTGTGATCATGTGCTCCATGTTTGCACTCGTCCTGTGAGTCTCCAGTGACGCCCCTAACTGTGACGACACTATACCTGTCAGACAAGTATTTCCACTTTCACTTCCTGCTGCTGTGGTGCAGTTGTTTTTCTCAGAGCTGAAGTTTGCGTTGAGTGATACTTTTTATGATTTCTTGAATTATTAGGACGTTTAAGAGAAGAAGAAGGACTTTTCAGAAGGTAAGAGAGCATGTTAATGATCTGGAGATGATCAGAGGGTTCAGTCAATCTGAAGATGATCAGAGGCCAGCAGACGGCAGGAGAGGCGAGATAGAAAGTAGTGAACTTGAAGTTCATTTTACTAAGTTTACTTAAGTATAAGTTTAGCCAATAAACTACAAACCATGTACTTGTAGTGTAGAAGAAAGTACACCAATTAAATATTACTTATCAGAATCTGTGACCCCAGTGTTTCTCACTGTTTGATGAGCCATGATAGGAAGACTTGAGTTCAGATCAATGTGAGAGGATGACAGAGGCCCAAAAGACAGTTGTTTACATGTTTAAATAATTATTATGCACATATACACAGTGAGGTCACATATACCAGTTTCACACCAAAATAAGCGGGCCAACACAGGTTTTTTCAACATGGGTTAACCCGGTAATATTTGGCAAGGGACTCTTTTCCCACTGCCAGCACACTGGGTCTAATAGGCAGCAGCCGAGCCATTGTAGGTACCAGATCTGTTTATTATTATCTGTTTATTTTCGCTGTAAATCCGGATAAGTGCTGTTGGACGATTAAATTATATAATATTCAAATACGCAACTGTCTAAAAATAACATAACTGTCACAACATCATCTTAATTGCAAGAATTTTAGTATACTTTCCATAGATAAGTATGGTAACCATTAATAGAAATTACACAAATGGATGTTCCTTTTAATACTTTATATTTTAGTCACACATTTTTGGATGGAACAAAATACTGAAATCTACATCAAATGATCAGCAAAAACTACAAAGGTTTACAGTCCATTTCTGTCTCGTCATGTTCCCATTGAAGATTTCCTCAGTTCTCAACATCACTCTTTGTATATAAGCACACTGTTTTGGGATCAGATCTGGTACCTACACTGTCTCTATTCCTCTGGTGCATCAATTTGATGTCATCACATTGACGGCAGGGAGCTAGACTAACTTTTTGAGTTGATTGCAATGGTGCACCTAAAATTTCTTTTGAGTTGCACCAGCACAAAAATTAGGTTCACACAAATTTTTCCGTGTCACCTTTAATGCCATAGGGTCACCATTTTATCACTGTCCATAACTTTAAATTAATGTAAATGCTTTTTAAACAAGAATAAGATGTAAAGAAAAACATGTCTTTATTTAAAGCAAAATTATACATTTAAAGAAAAACAAAGCGTTTTTCAGTGCTTCTCTGAATGAAATTTACAAATTCAAGCTAAAACATTAAGCAGAATAAAACATCTCCAAATAAAAGTGCTTGTTCTTAAAGTGCTTTACTGAACTGAAATTCAATATTTTAAACATCTCAAGTTAATTAAAATATTTCAAAATATTAAGAGATAATGTGCCATACTGAGCTGAAAATGAAGTAAATATCCATATTTTAGCAACCAACAACATAACATTTAACTGGATGGTCTTATTCTCTGATAAATTTGATCCTAGAAGAATACTTCACACACTACAGTCAATATTTACAAAACTGAAACTAAGGTAAATAATAAAAAAACAATTCTCAAACTAATTTATGAAAACTTACTTCAAGGGCAGAACATTTATGACTTTTTACTTTATTTTTTTCTCTTGGTTTGACTTTTTTTAAATTTACAGTTTAATGTTCAGTCAGGAGCTGTCAGTCAGATCATTTGTCCTCAGTGGACGTGGACACTCATCTCTGGGCCTGTGCAACTAAGAATTGAAGTTAATATGTTGACTTAGGTTCGGGAGCAGGGTCACGCTTCAACCACGCCTCTAATCACCTGACAAGTCTACATATACCTGGCTAACCCATCCGGCCTCGTCAGTCTCAGATCTCTTAACAGAGCCTCTGATAGACAGCACATAGCACGCACAGCTCGCAAATATTCATTTCGAGTCATTCACAGTACTGGTACTAGTCATTTCTCATCATGGAGGCCAAACTGCATATCAACCCACCAAACTCCGACAGCAATCTTTTTGATGATCTGCCTGAGACCGGTTTTCCTCCCCCCGGAGCAGCAACTGGACCATAACCAATCATCCCACAGGAACCGCATGCGCTCGGTGTTAAGGGTACCTCAATCCCGCCACTCGAGCCTCAGCAACGAGATCTCTCCTACATTCTGCAGAAATCGGGTCCCATCTCCATCTCCAGCGAGGATCCGTGACATCAGTTGGGTTCGAGGAAGCCGGCGTAACCCCTCTCCACCTCCTACCTTGCAGCAGCCTCAATGCAGCAAACCAGACAGCTCCACCACAAGCTACACAGCCTTCTTCCTTTTTTCCAACTGGTCTATCCCTCCCCCCCTCCTCTCCCTCCCTCCCCCACCCCACCCCATCCCTTCCCCAACACCCAAATGTTTTTCTGATTGTGTAACTAACTCCTCTCTTGCCACAGCAGCTCCACCCAGCCAACCAGCTTCTGCCCTCTATCGCCCTTCTCCTGTCTCTCCCACCCTGCAACAGCAAATCCTCGCTTTCTCATGGTACAGAGACGTCATCTGCTCAGCCTTCCCCAGAAAAAAAACAGAATAAAATGATTTGCAAATCCTTTTCAACTTATATTCAATTTAATACACTGCAAAGACAAGATACTTAATGTTCGAACTGAGAGACTTTATTTTGTTTTGCAAAAAATCTTCAACTTAGAATTTGTGGCAGCAACACATTGCAAAAAAGTTGTCACAGGGGCATTTTTACCACTGTGTTACATCGCCTTTCCTTTTAACAACACTCAGTAAATGTTTGGGAGCTGAGGAGACCAATTTTTGAAGCTTTTCAGGTGGAATTCTTTCCCATTCTTGCTTGATGTACAGCTTAATTTGTTAAACACTTTGGAGTCGCTGTTGCTGTATTTGATGCTTCATAATGCGCCACACATTTTCAATGGGGGACAGGTCTTTACTACAGGCAGGCCAGTCTAGTACCCACACTCTTATACTACGACGCCACGCTGTTATAACATGTACAGAATGTGGCTTGGCATTGTCTTGCTGAAATAAGCAGGGGTGTCCATGAAAAAGACGTTGCTTGGATGGCAACATATGTTGCTCCAAAACCTGTATGTACCTTTCAGCATTAATGGTGCCTTCACAGATGTGTAAGTTACCCATGCCTTGGGCACTAATACACCCCCATACCATCACAGATGCTGGCTTTTGAACTTTAGGCCTATAACAGTCCGGATGGTTCTGTTCTGCTTTGGTCTGGAGGACATGATGACCACAGTTTCCAAAAACAATTGTAAATGTGGACTGGTCAGACCACAGAACGCTTTTCCACTTTGCATCAGTCCATCTTAGATGAGCTCGGGCCCAGCGAAGCCGGCGGCATTTCTGGGTGTTGTTGATAAATGGCTTTGGCTTTGCATAGTAGAGTTTTAACTAGCAGATGTAGACTAACTGTAGTCACTGACAGTGGTTTTCTGAAGTGTTCCTGAGCCCATGTGCTGATATCCTTTACACAGTGATGCCGGTTTTTGATGCAGTGCCGCCTGAGGGATCGAAGGTCACGGTCATTCAATGCTGGTTTTCGGCCTTGCCGCTTACGTGCAGTAATTTCTCCAGATTCTCTGAACCTTTTGATGATATTACGGACCGTAGATGATGAAATCCCTAAATTCTTTGCAAACGGTCATTGAGAAATGTTGTTCTTAAACTGTTGGACACTTTGCTCACACATTTGTTCACAAAGTGGTGACCCTCGCCCCATCCTTGTTTGTGAATGACTGAGCATTTCAGGGAAGCTGCTTTTATACCCAATCATGTCACCCACCTGTTCCCAATTAGCCTGTTCACCTGTGGGATGTTCCAAATAAGTGTTTGATGAGCATTCCTCAACTTTCTCAGTCTTTTTTGCCACTTGTGCCAGCTTTTTTGAAACATGTTGCTGGCATCAAATTCCAAATGAGCTAATATTTGCAAAAACTAACAAAGTTTACCAGTTTGAATGTTAAGTATCTTGTCTTTTGCTGTGTATTCAATTGAATATAAGTTGAAAGGGACCTATGACCCCCCTTGACCACTTTTTGGTCATCTGAGTTGTATTTTTACATTTCCCTCAATCAGTCAGTCACAAATTAACCAGGCAGAGGCAAACAACATGACCTAAAAGAAATGCACTTCCTCCTCATAATTTATACACACATACACATACACACAAAAAAATTAAACAACAAATAAGTGCCCAAAGGAAGATCTGCACCACAGTCCAGCTAAACACTCCCCTATTCTGCATTATCTGTCGCAGCCTGTTCTCCCCCTCTGCTGCTCAGCCACACCTGATCAGCTTACTGCTTCCATCTGCTGCTGTCACCTGCTTACCTGCTCACCATCTCCAATCAAGCCAGTATATAAGCAGCTTCACCCACTCACTCTTTGCCAGATTGCCTCAGCTCTCATGCCTGACTCTCCAGCACTCATTCCCAGACTGCTTACCTGGTACTGAACCGATTTGCCTCCGACCTCACTCCACGTCTCAGCCCTGGTAAATCTACCAGCCTTCTGTCTCTGACTATGAGTATTGCCTGCCTGCTGCCTGTTCCTCGTCTGCCTGTGGCTGATCGATACTCAGTCCCCTCCTGCTCAGCCTAAAGATCCTCTGCTTCAGCCTCACCTCACCAGTTCTCCTCTGGTATTGTCCGCCATGCTGACTCCAGCTCAGGGTCCAGCTCCACGTCTCAGCCCTGGTAAATCCACCAGCCTTCTGTCCCCGACTACTACTCCTGCCTGCCTGCTTCCTGTTCCTCATCTGCCTGCAACTGGTCGGCACTCAGTCCGCTCCTGCTCAGCCTCCACCCACTGCTTCAGCTTCATCCCGCCAGCTCCCTTCCTCTGGTGTCTGCCTCGTCAACTCCCACTCAAGGTCCAGCTCCACTCACAGCCCTCTTCTGAACCATCTTCCTAGAAGAATTCCTTCAGCAGTGAGCCTAACAGCGTGTTTCCACTGAAAGCGTAGTTAATTTTTCGCACATTGATATTATATATAAAGTCAATTTAAAGACGAGATTTGATGCTGCATCGGGGCTAGCATAGAACAGCGTCAAGCTTTCAAGCATTGAGAGGTGAGCGGCGAGCGTTTCCAGCGAAAAAACGCTCGCCGCTCACCGCTCTATATTTAACGCTTGACGCTCAGGTTGAAATAATTGAACTTTTTGAGCGAGCAATCGTGTTGATGCGCTGGGACAGCCTATGAGCGTGGGGATCGTCACTGACACAGGGCATTCTGGGGGTTGAAGTCCTGCTAATTTGACAAACTGCTAAACTCACTGGAGACAGATGGAAAGGAGTGGTGGTAATCAGAGCCATATTCGATGATGGAAAGATATGATGAAATTATAATGATAAGAGGTTTATTATATTATTTTAGGTTCTGACATTTTTAACAGAAAGACTACCAGAACTGTAAAGTATGGAGTAGTGAGAGTGCCAAATTACAAAAATAAATCTATTAAAGAATAAATAAATAAATGAATTAATAAATAAATTATATAAGAATCTATAAAAGAATAAATAAATGAATTAATAAATAAATTATATAAGAATCTATAAAAGAATAAATAAATAAATGAATTAGTAAATAAATTATTTAAGAATCTAAAAAAGAATAAATAAAAAAATGAATACATTATATAACAATCCATAAAAGAAAAGGCTAATAAAAGCAGAAATATAAAGACAAATTTTAAAAAATAAATATAAAAGTGCTTAATAAATAAATAAATGAATAAATAAATAAATGAAGTAGCTATATAAAGTGATATTAATCAAAGAATAAACCCTTAAAAGAAAAGGCTAATAAAAGTATAAATATAAAGACAAATAAATAAACGCATTTAAATCGCATTTAATGTCACTTTAAAAGTGAAGGAAATATGCACAGAAAAATATGAGTAGAAATGTGCTTCTGCCACAGGCACAGGAGGAATCCCAATCGAGAAGAAACATGGCAGCGGAAAACTTGTCAGAAGAACTCGTCGTGGTTAGAGAACAACAGAATTATGACGAAGTACATGTTTTAGGGGCGGTAGAGGACGTTATGGGAATTGTTCTGAGGAGGTACTATGTGACCTTTGACTCACACAGACATCGATGAGCTCGTGTGGAGAGACGGCCTGATGCTGTGGACCTGCTCGACTCCAGCTTCTCTCTCCAGGTCTCCCCTCCTCACTCTCCCTGTCCCCCTCTTTATCTCCCTCTCACTCTCTCTGTCTCCCCCTCTGTCTCATTCTCTCTCTCTGTGTCTCTCTTTTAGTCTCCCACCTCGCTCTCTCTGTCTGTCTCTCGCTCTTTCTGTGTCTTTTTTAGTTACATTCTCAAGATTTCCCCACACAAGCTCGTCGATGTCCGTGTTGGTCAGAGCACACATAATACCAACACTTTCTATTACGTCCTCTACCGTCCACAATACATATTCTCCATCGTAATTGTTGTGTTCTGTAGTTTTAGCCGGTCTTAAAAGTTCTGCTGTCAAGTTTTCAGCCGCCATCCTTCTTCCTCAATAGGTTTCTTTCTGCGCCTGCATACAACGACATTCCTACTGCACACATTTTTCTGCGCCTATTTCCTCCAAAAAAATATGCGCAGAAAAATGTGCGCAGTAGGAATGTCATCGTGAGCAGGCGCAGAAGGAACCCAATCGAGGAAGAAGGACAAATATGTCAGGCTATGCTTTGTTTACATTCACAGACACAGAAAGAAAGAGAGACAGACAGAGAGAGAGAGAGAGGAGGGAGACTAAAAGAGAGACACAGAGAGAGAGAATGAGACAGAGGGGGAGACAGAGAGAGAGAGGGAGATAAAGAGGGGGACAGGGAGAGTGAGGAGGGGAGAGCTGGAGAGAGAAGCTGGAGTGTAGCAGGTCCACAGCATCAGGCCGTCTCTCCACACGAGCTCATCGATGTCTGTGTGGGTCAAAGGTCACATAGTACCTCCTCAGAACACTTCCCATAACGTCCTCTACCGCCCCTAAAACATGTACTTCGTCATAATTATGTTGTTCTTTAACCACGACGAGCTCTTCTGACAAGTTTTCCGCCGGCATGTTTCTTCTCGATTGGGATTCCTCCTGTGTTCTACTATATTTTTCATGATATTTCCTTCACTTTTAAAGTGACATTAAATGCGATTTAATGCTTTTATTTATTTGTCTTTATATTTATACTTTTATTAGCCTTTTCTTTTAAGGGTTTATTCTTTGATTAATATCACTTTATATAGCTACTTCATTTATTTATTTATTCATTTATTTATTTATTAAGCACTTTTATATTTATTTTTTAAAAATTTGTCTTTATATTTCTGCTTTTATTAGCCTTTTCTTTTATGGATTGTTATATAATGTATTCATTTTTTTATTTATTCTTTTTTAGATTCTTAAATAATTTATTTATTAATTCATTTTTTATTTATTCTTTTATAGATTCTTATATATTTTTATTAATTCATTTATTCTTTTATAGAGTCTTATATAATTTATTTATTAATTCATTTATTTATTTATTCTTTTATAGATTCTTATATAATTTATTTATTAATTCATTTATTTATTTATTCTTTTATAGATTTATTTTTGTAATTTGGCACTCTCACTACTCCATAGTAAGGAGACACTGAGTCTATCGGATCGTGTGCTGGTCTCCCTTCATGTTCAACTTAAGCCTGGGCTGAACTGTGTGAGTGATAGTGTGTTGTCTATGTATATCACTCTAACTCACTCTGATGACTCTATAACTCACTACTTTCATAACCACTTCTGAAAGACCACATGACAATCTTCTACTCATTGAGTCGGCTGCCTCATGACCTGTACGACAAAAACAACCAATTTACTCCACCGCCATCACTCGTTTATTGACTTCAACAGAGAGTTTCACAATAAAACACATCACCTTCTGTTCACATCTCAAAACTGCATATTGTTCATAACTGACTTAAATCTTATTTCTCAATGTAAGTCAGAGAAATACTTAAAAAAATACATAATAATTTCTGTAGGAAATGGTGCTTACAGATAGATTTGGTGAGCATCTATCTAAACCTGCTGAGCTTGAATAAATGTTTGAAACTCAGCAGAGGGAGATGATGATGAAGAAACTGGACCTGATGAAGGTAGATCATTAACTTTATCTCTAGTAAAATAAAAGGGGGAGGAGAGACTCTGGTTTCAGTAAAACAATAAAACAATAAAGGTGATATCAGTCAGAGCTCAGACTTCATTTGAAGAGGACTAACTGAAGCAGAGGGACAAACACTGATCTGAGACAGGGTGGGTGATCATGCAGTCTGAATATTTCTCTGCTGTTTTAATGTCTGGATGATCAGTTCAATGAAGAGAGTGAATGCTGAGTGATGAACTTTAAAATGAAACAGACACTGATATAACAGACATGCTGCTCAGTCAGTGTAGGGGTCTTTTAACTCTTCTTTAACCCTTGTGGGTTTCTTTAACTTACTGCCTTTTGAGGTGATCTGAGGACATTATTGTCCTCTCCCAAAGCTGCCATAAAAACATAACAGATTAATATTTTTTTAAACTTTTTTTGCTCAAATCATTCAGTCAACTTCAGTTCTAATCAAAAATACCAAATATGTAATTATTTATTTTATTTTAACCCTTAAAATGCCAACTTGATTACATGAAGTACGAATTTTAATGAAAAAAAACACAAAAAGTGAGTTATTATCCATATTGTTATTATTATTATTATTATTATTATTATTATTATTATTATTATTATCTTTTTAATTATCAGACATTAAAAGTTCTACAGTAAGGTCAAGCAAAGGTCAGTCTCTCCACCTCAGACACACACAGACGATGCATAGACCTACAACAGGAAAAATGAACTTCAGTGTTGACCTCTCCATCCCTTCTTCATACTGTCTGTGTCTTCTATGTCCAGCTGATTCTGAGTGTTGATTGTTGTTTACAAATAGTTGAAACATGGAGGATAAATGCTCAAATTGATAAATACAATGATGGTTTTAAAATTGTTTTAGGGAAAGTGGACAACAGCAATGCTAGAGTATTTTCATTGTTGTTTTTACCACAATGACTGACCATTGTTTTATCCATTATTTATCCATAATGTATTTCAATTGGCATTTAACAGATAAAAATAAAATAGATAATCAAATGTTTGGTATTTTTGATTAGAACTGAAGTTGACTGAATGATTTGAGCAAAAAAATAAAAAAAGATACAAATCTGTTATGTTTTTATAGCAGCTTAGGGAGAGGACATTAATGACCTCTACTAAAGGTAGTAAATCATGCATTGGGCACTGCAAAAAAAAAAATTAACAATGCATAAAATGCATTGTTAATTAAAAAAAAAATGCATGTTTTGTTACTGATCTGAAGTATATTTAAGCCTGATCTAAAAAAAAATCCTCAGGCATTCAACATTTATAATATTAATAATAACTCAATTTTTGTGTATTTTTTCATTAAAATTCGTACTTCATGTAATCAAGTTGGCATTTAAGGATTAAAATAAAATAAATAATTACATATTTGGTATTTTTGATAAAAACTGAAGATGACTGAACGATCTGAGCAAAAAAAGTAAAAAAAAAAATAACGATCTGTTATGTTTTTATAGCAGCTTTGGGAGAGGACAATAATGTCCTCAGATCACCTCAAAGGGTAGTAAATGATGAAATGGACACTGCAAAAAAATTAACAATGCATGAAAATCAATTTTGTTATTGATCTTAAGCATATTTAAGCCTGATCTTTGAAAAAAATCCTCAGGCCTTCAACATTTATAATATTGATAATAACTCAATTTTTGTGTATTTTTTCATTAACATTCGAACATCATGTAATCAAGTTGGCACATAAAGGGTTAAAATAAAATAAATAATTACATATTTGGTATTTTTGATTAGAACTGAAGTTGACTGAATGATTTGAGCAAAAACGTGAAAAATAATATTAATCTGTTATATTAATTTGTTCTACGGTAACCTTTGACCTCTGACAAACGTCAAACTTTGAATTTTAAGACTTTCCATGAAAAAAACCTTCCAACAAAAAGTCATTCAATACTGAGTAACCCTGCAAAAATTATGGCCAAAAGTTGAGCAAAAAATTGTCTGTAAGGACAAAAATGTCCCTGATTACCCACAAGGGTTAATCCTGTTTTTGTATTTATGAAACTCCAGCTTTAAAACAAAGTCTCTGTAAAGAGGCTTTTTTCACTATAGCTCCTCTCTTTGTCAGTCATGGGGTTTATGCAGATATATTTAAATACTGTTTTACAGATTGAATATACACCTTGAAACATCATCATTAATCTTTTTTTTTTGACTTAAACAGGAATGATAGTTTGGTCCCATATTTAATTCTTCACATCCTCATGACAAAATAATGTAACTCTTGAAAGTGTTGTCAGTAAATTGAACCTCAGTTCCTCATCTAGAGTCACCAAAGGTCTGTTTTATGGCACTTTAGTCATTACAATGACAGACTTTGCTTCATATCCTTGTACATACAAGCACTGCTCCATAAATCATGACAACTGCTTGATTATTAACACATGTTTTGAATAGTTTAGGCATAAATCCAGGGCAGGTGCCACTAGAGGGCTCTCAATCAAGTCCAGTTATCACTGAAGCCCACATAGTGTGCCTTACTCCACTTCCACAGCCAGTGGTTAACTGTTGTCCTGTACATGTCATCACTGGTCTGATTTTAGAGGGGGACAGAGAAACTATGGTATCTGACATCATTCTAGCAAATGGCCCAAAGGATCCACCAGACTACCTGCTGACTTTACCACCTTCATGTTTCTCACTGTAGAGGAGCAGGAAGCAGCAGAGAGTGGGACAGACAAAACATTTGTGCAGTCACCATCCAAATGTTGAAAAAGACCCTCCTGCAGGAAGAGTTCGTTATTAACGTTCTGCTCTCTGACTCCTTCATCACAGCTGACAGACAGCAGGGGGAGCTCTACTATGTATCAGACTGAAGAACCAGAGGAGGGGGGCCCTCCATCTAAAACCTCTGTGAATGAAGAAGACCAGGGTCTGAGGTAAGATGAAGACCATAACCATCACACTCTTACACATAACCACACCATCATCGTCATTGTTGTATCTTGTATGTTGTATCTCTGAATGTCCTCATCTTCATCCTGTAGTAACAGCTCACAGTATCTAATGACAGGGGCGCTGCCAGGGATTTTGGGCCCAGTGAAAGTAAATCTTACTGGGACCCCCATAATGTCAGCAGAAAATTTTGAAAGCCCATTTTATGATATTTTTTCTATCATTGTTATATTTGTGAAACATGACAGTAAGGGAAGCACTGAAAATATAATGGAATTCATTTAGGGTTAAAACATTTACTGCAAGACAGACACCCCATATTTCAACTAGAAAGCACTCGGAGAGCACAGACCTCTGCCAGTGCCACAGTCCTCAGTCATATTGTCATTTTGACCATAAATATTAGTCCTTCCTTTATTTCATCTAAATATTTAGATTCCTTGACCATGAAAACATACCATTAACAACTGGAGTCATCATGAAATCTATTTTAGTTCAGTAGTTATTCACAGAAATCCCACATTTCACCATGGCGGCCAGACGCTGATCCGGATCAACACCAAAATCAAATCAGTTCTTCCTTTTCCCATGCTGAACATTTCCTGAAAATTTCATCCAAATTCATCCATGACTTTTTGAGTTATTTTGTTCACAGACGGACTGACAGACAGACAAACTCTCCCGAAGACATAACCTCCTTGGCGGAGGTAAAAATCCATCTCTTTCTTTAAAGACTTAAACATAAAATTATCTTCAGAAAAATAACATGAAAATACAAAACTTAAATACAAAATAAACTTGTCTATTACAATGAAATGCAATTATAATCTGTGGAGGAAACACCATCAAAAACAAAATGGCCACTTGCCTTTCATGAGATATTGTAATTAGAACATACAGCCCCACATGCAGGTTTAATTTATCTCCAAAACTGTGGCTCACAGGTGATGACATTAGATTTATAGTGAAAAATGCATATATGAGTCCAAGTGGTTGTTGCTATTTGATCATCATTAATCATCTTATTTCCAGAAAGTATAAACATTTCTTTGACTGGATTGACATTAGTCACCCAGTCTGCTCCACAAATGTTCTCAGTTCCTGCTGCAGAGCAGAGTCCCAAACTACCAACCAAATGTTATACTTCAGAGACAGCTGATGCCTTATAAATAATTAAAATCATTCTGAAATAAATATAGATGCTTTTTTTATTTCAGAATGATATTTTCTTCTTTTTCAATGTTTAATGTTTAATGTCACACAGCTGCTCACCTCCTTCCTCGGGGGTACCTGGGTGTCATGGCTCTGTCTGTTTTTTGGTTATTTAGTTTTATGTACTTTGTTCTTCAGTTAAACCTTGCTTTCTATATTCTATTCATTATTGTAATGTTTCTGTCTGTCTTTGGTTATTTAGCTTTATGTACTTTGTTTCTTGCTTTAACCTTGCTTTCTTGATTCTGTTCATTATTGTCAAGTTTCTGGTTTTGTGTCTTGTCTCGTGCTTCCTGTTTTATTTTGAATCCCTGTGTTCCTTGTGGTGTTTTCCTGCCATCCCTTCTGTGTCTCCTCTGATTGAAGATTCCCTCCACCTGTGTGATTGCCTCACCTGTGCCTGATTCCCCTGTGTATTTAGTTTCTGTGTTCCCTGAGTCTGGTGGTTGGTTCATTGTTCATTTCCCTGTTTCACCATGTGCTCGTGTGCCTCTGTGTCTCCTGTGTTCCTGAGTTTGTAGGTATTCAGTTGTTTTGTTTAGATCTTTTGGCATTTTGATTTGTACTTTGTTTTTGGTCCCTTTTTGTTAGTTATTAAAGAGCTTTTTTGTTATCTGCATTTGGGTCCTACAACTTTTTTTGTTGGTTTTTTGTTTTACTTAAAACCTTAACACCTGGGTTTGGTCAGGTGGGCTGACAGACAGCTGCTGGTCCTTGTGAAATGCCCATTATTTTGTTCAGAAATATGATCTAATATGGGAAAAAAGTGAGCTAGTTAATAAACCATGGACAAAGTTAGGAACAGAAAACAGGCTAATGCTCCAAAACTTTCCATCACATGAGCAACTAACAGACTCACCTTGCCTATGGATGAACTGGGTAACATACTGTCGACCCCTTGCTGCCTTCTCCTGTCTGAGCCTTTTTCTTTTTGTTACTTGCTCCCAATTTTTGAGGCATCCTGTCACCTCTGCCTCTATTCCTCCACTCACTGTCTGTGAAAAGTTAACACTCTGCAGCCTGTCTGATGAAGTGGGTGGACTGAACCATTTAACGTTCATTCAGAGATGTTTCGCAAAACATATAAACTTAGTGCACCATATATGTTTGTTTGTGTACGTTTGAGTCATAGGTGATGATGATGTTTATTTTGTTAGGATGAAGACGTCAGAACCTTCTGAGCCCAGTGGTGTGTCCATGAGGAGTGACGACTCTAAAAGCCTTGGCATTGACTTTAAGGGTAAAAGACCTGCTCAGAAAAGGTGTGAATGCAGAAATATGACCTTTAACCTTCATGTTTGAGTCCCTCATAGGTGATGATGATGATGATGATGATGATGATGATGATGATGATGATGATGATGATGATGATGATGATGATGATGATGATGATGATGATGATGATGATGATGATGATGATGATGATGATGATGATGATGATGATGATGATGATGATGATGATGATGATGATGATTTTGTTAGGATGAAGACGTCAGAGCCTCCTGAGCCCAGTGGTGTGTCATTGAGGAGTGACGACTCTAAAAGCCTTGGCATTGACTTTAAGGGTGAAAGACCTGCACAGAAAAGGTGAGAATGCAGAAATAAGAGCTATGACCTCCATGTTGAGTCTCTCATAGGTGATGCTGTTTGTTTGATTGATCTGCTGAGGTCAGGTCAGCTCCCTTGAGCTTCCGGCCCATCTGTGTGGTAGACCACTCTCTCAGCCCTCTGTGAGCTGAAGGTGGAGCAGCCTGATGGTTCTTCTCCTCCACGTGTCTGTGGTCCATCACGCTGACATGAACCATCATCAGTCCCCCTGTTTTAGAGGAGAGAGATGTCATCCTCCCTCCAATCAGGAGGTCAGAAATGTAAACATTTCTGTTCACATGTGGGTTCTGACTGGCTGACCCTTGAGAGGTGAGATGATGAACTCAGCAGAGGCCCTCCTCAGTGTGGTTCAGGTTCTGAAGGCCAAAAAAAACAAAACTTTGGTTTAGCAGCCAGAGAGGGAGCAACATAACATCAGAGGACCTTAAACCCACTCTAAAAACCATCCCAACACTTTAAAACAGCTTCATCTATGCTGAGTCATTTAAACAATAATTAATGCTGAGTCACTGATCTCTTTCATCCACAGAGATCAAATGGAAGCATCTGGACTCCCCAGTTACTTCTCTGAATCAGAGCTGGACTCCATATTTCTGGTGAGAACATCACACTTAAACATTGAAGTCCATGATCTACAGGTCTGCTGCTCCACCATGATCCAGACGTTGATGTCAATGTTCTATTCTTTAATATTTAATTTCCACTGTCTTCTGTTCTCCAGCTGCTGGAGAAAAGCATCATCACCTTTGTGAAGAACGAGCTGCAGAAAATCCGGAAAGGTTTAGGTTCAGATTACCCAGAATGCTTGGAAGATCAGAAGGAGGATGAGTTAGCCGGTGAAGATGCAGAACAGAGGAGCAACAAAGACGCATTTCTGGAGATCACAGTGAACTTCTTGAGTAGAATGAATCAGGGCAAGCTGGCTAAACTTATCAGGAACGGTAAGAGCTTCATTCTGGTAAGGTAAATTCTGATGGGGGGGTTGAGGTCTCATCATCAGTGACAGGAGTCTGCAGCCCAGGACACCTGGTGTCCCTGGGCCTAATGCTGGCTCATGTAAGAGTGACAATTTTGTTTTTAGAATTTGATCATGTGATAAACTTATTTTTACAAGCTGCATTGAATGCATCACATTAGGCTGCACTCTAACTAGCGTCTAACTCTGTCTCTCAATTGCCCCGCAATTGAACATGGAGAAGAGTGTTTTAGCAGAATCCTCAGTTTGTACTCATGGCTCCAATTATCCTGACCCTCACAAAACTTTCAATTCATTGGCAATAATAGACTGTTGTGGGGCCGAATCTCACTATACATGCATGCATAATAGGATTCATCCCAACAGGACTGACATGCTTCCTCTTAGTCAGATAATTCAGCACCACCAAATCTCCTTCCACTGTGACCAACCACGACTGCTGTCTGACTGTCTAAGTGACATCAAGTGTTGGATGGCAGAAAACTCACTTCCGCTAAATAACTGGAAATCTAAAATGATGCTCTGTAACATAAAAACTCCTTCTTCATACAGACCAGCCTCAGTCTCCTTTTACTTAACATTAAGCCAACAGCCAGAAATTTAGGTTTATGCTGATTCTGACCTCACCTTCTCCACTCATGTTAATAAAAGGCTTTGGTCCCGTTTTTCTTTTATTAAAGAACCATTTTTTCCCCTTGTCTGCAATGTCTTTTCAGCTGGGCACTGTGTCTCTGATGACAGCATTGGAAAGACAAAAGATTTTTTTTTTTTTAGCAGTGGAGATATATGAATATGATTCACTGCTACAGTGACCATCACCAGTCCTCCCTGTAGGCTACTCCATCAAATCAAACTTAATTTTACCCCTGATGTGAGCTGAAGAGGAGGGCCGTGCCACACCACAGAGTGAAAGAAGGGGAAATAGTGACAGACAGGACGGGACAAAACAAACGGAAAGGAGGACAGACAGGCATTGTTATTGACTGAGCAGTCCATGTGTTAAGCTAATGTAAGCCCCTACAGGAATTAATAGCAGTAAGAAACCAGGGACACCAGAGTTGTGGGGTCTTGATAGCAGGGGGAGGTGGGTACACTTGGACGAGATATGGAGCACATGTGTTAGTGTCCAACTCTAACACATATGTGTCCACATGTTCTGATGGGAAAAACAATTTTTTTACACTAAGTTCTGACAGGAGCTTGAGTGTCTGTACAGGCATGCATGTGAGGTGGTCACATGGTTCTCCAGGGAGAACACGGCCACTGCCCCCCCCCCCCCCCCCCCCCCGGGCAACCAGGACACCTCAGACTCACCACAAGGGCCCCAAAAGCTACCGGGCCAAGGAAACAGCTCCCAGATCCAAGGGGGTACAGACCCACCTCCCCAGTGGCACCAAGGACAATACCCAGGGGCCCAGGGTGAGGCAAACCCCAGCATACAGCACCTGCCTCCACCAACCACCTGCCCACCCGGCCCCAAGCCATTCCCACCCCGAGGACCTAGCCGCTCCTACACGGCCAAGTACCTTGGGACCAGCCCCCACCCCAGGAGAAAGGGGCCTTTGAGCCAATCCTATCAGTCTCTGGGTGACAGCTAGGTTGGCAGGTTGTGGGCATGCAGTGAGGAGGTCAAGGCTAGGTCCTGCCACCCAGAAGAGCCGAGGCCAAGAGGCAGCGATGGAGACCTCTGCCTGAATGCTCAAGAGGATGTGGCTGGGCAACCCATACAGAGAAGTAACCCAAGACAAGGTCCACAGAGAGCAACAGGACCACAGATCCCACACCACAGGCCACCAAGGGATACATGCAGATACCCAGCAAGGCCCACCTGTCCCCGCGGCGCTGTCCCAGGCCTCCACCTGCAGGTGCCAGAGCCCAGCTGCACCAAAAAGCCACTGACACCATCCCATGTTTGGAAGGGCTCCCCAGAAAGAGTGATGGAAGAAAAAGCTGGACCCCACCAGCTGCACCAAGCCTAGACTAGTGGTACACCCCCTGTCGCCGTTCTATTCTGTATTTTTGATCCTGGACAAAGATACATTATCCCTCCAGCATGACTAAGTGCAGCTAAGTGTAATGTGGTGCATTAAAACTGTGGAAAAACAGGTTGAATGGGAGTCTACTGACCCCCTCCCCCTCCCACTGCCTGCCCCAGACAAGTGGATGTTTTGTTGCATTAAAAACAGAGGGACGATGAGGCAGGTGGTAGGCAAGCAGAGAGGGGACACAACCTAAAATAGATTGTGCCCACCCCCCACAACCCCCGTTTTGCCTCCCCCTCAAGCTGGTGTATGTAGTGTGGTTAAAATTGGAGGACAGGGTAGGCAGGGGTGGCGAGCTGGTCACCCTCCTCCAAACCCCGACTCCAAGAACCTTAAGTGTTGTGAGTGTGCCCATAAGTGAAGATATACAGGAGTGTGGTGTGCGAGTAGTGTAAAGTGTTAATTAAGAGGAAAAATATCTGGGTACCTAGGTGGAAAGATGACCCCAACTACCATCACCAGAGAATACTCATCTTCTTGGGGTCCCAGGAAATAGTCCTATTTAAATGGGAGAGGAGAGAGAAAAGAGAAACAGCAAGGGTGACAGTACAAGCTTGTGAACTGTGTGTATGAGTGTGCATGTGTGATGGTATTGGCAGGCAGGGACAAGGAAAGAGAATGACAAAAATGACAATAATAGTAACAAAATAATAATAAGAATAGTAATACAACAAACAATAGATAAATAAATAGATAGGGCAAGATGAGGTTAGCTTACTTGTGAAATACTATTCTGTTAAAATGGATAGACAATCACAAGTTGATGGTATTGGAGATAAGGTGACAGTATGGGTTACTCTGAATATGAATGTGGACCAGGTTTTATCAAATTTTGTTGATCTGTGAGTGAGGGAGGCAGTCTTTTTTTTTTAGATATGTGTTCTGTCAGAATATTTTTCTATGGTGTAACACTAAGGTGGGGTTTTGATTTCCAGTTTAGGAGGACTGTTTTCTTAGCAATAGCTAGCGCTGTATATAGTGCACTGGATTTGTGGTGGTTGAGTTTTATTGTTGAGAGATCTCCTAAACTACAAAGGTTGGGGGATAAAGGAATGTGGGAAACTTAGTATGGTACACCCCTCCCATTTCTCCAAATATTTTATGATATCTTTTCATGGGACAACAGTGACATAATGACACTTTGATACAGTGTACAGTAGTGAGTGGGCATCTTGTTAAACAGTTTAAATTCACTGTCCCCTCAAAACAACTCGACACACAGCCATTAATATCTAAACTACTGGCAACAAAAGTGAGTACACCCCTAAGTGAAAGTGTCCAAATTGGCCAAAAGTGTCAATATTTTGTGCGGCCACCATTATTTTTCAGCACTGCCTTAACCCTCTTGGAGGGAGTTCACCAGAGCTTCACATTTTGCCACTGGAATACTTTTCCACTTACTAATGACCACATGATGGAGCTGGTGGATGTTGGAGAACTTGCACCCCTCCACCTTCCTTTTGAGGACTTCACACAGATACTCAATAGGGTTTAGGTCTGGAAACATGCTTGGCCCGTCCATCACCTGATGTTCAAAACAAAAAGTTTTGAATAAAACATATGTTTTGGTAAAAACTGAAGATCTGAGCTGCCCATCGTGATATCAGGATTTTGATCGAGACTTTGATGTCAAGTTTTGTTTTTTACTTCAGAATCTAGGGCCTCAGTGTGCCAACAAAACCTCAAGTCCAGCCTGAAGCAGAATTTCATGAACTTTTCTGAGGGTTTTGATAAAACAAAAACCAGGACCTTACTGAATCAGATCTACACAGAGCTCTACATCACAGAGGGAGAGGCTGGAGGGGTCAATGAGGAACATGAGGTCCTACAGATGGAGACCACATCCAGAAGACCATATGGACCAGAGAAGACCATCAGTGGAGAAGACATCTTTAAAGGACCACCTGGAGAATATGGACCAATCAGATCAGTGATGACGAAGGGCGTGGCCGGCATTGGTAAAACAGTCCTAACTCAGAAGTTCACCCTGGACTGGGCTGAAGACAAAGTCCACCAGGACATACACTTCATGTTTCCATTCACCTTCAGGGAGCTGAATCTGCTGAAAGAGCAGAAGTTCAGCTTGGTGGAGCTTGTTCATCACTTCTTCAGAGAAACCAAAGAAGCAGGAATCTGCAGGTTTGAGGAGTTCCAGGTCTTGTTCATCTTTGATGGTCTGGATGAGTGTCGGATTCCTCTGAACTTTCACCAAACAAGAATCCTGACCGATGTCACAAAGTCTACCACAGTGGATGTGTTGCTGACCAACCTCTTCAGGAGGAACCTTCTTCCATCAGCTCACATCTGGATAACCACACGCCCTGCAGCAGCCAATCAGATCCCTCCTGGATTTGTTGACATGGTGACAGAGGTCAGAGGGTTCACTGACCAGAAGAAGGAGGAGTACTTCAGGAAACGGTTCAGAGATGAGGAGCAGGCCGAAAGAATCATCTCCCACATTAAGAAGTCCAGAAGCCTTCACATCATGTGCCACATCCCAGTCTTCTGCTGGATCACTGCCACAGTCCTGGACCATGAGCTGACGACTACAGAGGAAGGAGAGCTGCCCAAGACCCTGACAGAGATGTACATCCACTTCCTGGTGGTTCAGTCCAAACTGAAGAACAACAAGTATGATGGAGGAGCAGAGACTGACCTTGACTGGAGTCCAGAGAGCAGGGAGATGATCTACTCTCTGAGTAAACTGGCTTTTGAGCAGTTACAGAAAAGAAATGTGATCTTCTATGAACCAGACCTGGCAGAGTGTGGCATCAACATCAGAGCAGCCTCAGTGTACTCTGGAGTGTTCACACAGATCTTTAAAGAGGAGAGAGCACTGGACCAGGACAAGGTGTTCTGCTTCATCCATCTGAGTGTTCAGGAGTTCTTGGCTGCTCTCCATGTCCATCTGACCTTCATCAACTCTGGAGTCAATCTAATGGCAAAGGAAACATCAACCTCCAACAAATCTACAATCAAACAGCTGTCCCAGAGAGCTGTGGACCAGGCCTTACAGAGTCGACACGGACACCTGGACTTGTTCCTACGCTTCCTCCTGGGTCTTTCAATGCAGACCAATCAAAGTCTTCTGCGAGGTCTGATGAAACAAACAGACGGTAGCTCACAGACCAATCAGGACACAGTTGAGTACATTAAGTCAAAGATCAGTGAGGACATGTCTGCAGAGAAGAGCATCAATCTGTTCCACTGTCTGAATGAACTGAATGATCGTTCTCTGGTGGAGGAGATCCAACAGGCCCTGAGATCAGGACATCTCTCCACAGATAGACTGTCTCCTGCTCAGTGGTCTGCTCTGGTCTTCATCTTACTGTCATCAGAGAAGGACCTGGACGTGTTTGACCTAAAGAAATACTCTGCTTCAGAGGAGGCTCTTCTGAGGCTCCTGCCAGTGGTCAAAGCCTCCAGCAAAGCTCTGTAGGTGCACCTACCTGCACAGGTTACGTCAAATTTCTTCATTTTTACTACAATCATTATTGTATGTTTGCTCATTAAGTTCTTCTGATTCCTTTCTCAGGCTGAGTCGATGTAGCCTGTCAGAGAGAAGCTGTGAAGCTCTGTCCTCAGTCCTAAGCTCACAGTCCTCTGGTCTGAGATACCTGGACCTGAGTAACAACGACCTGCAGAATTCAGGAGTGATGCTGCTGTCTGCTGGACTGAAGAGTCCAAACTGCAGACTGGAAACTCTCAGGTGAGATTCCATCAGGTCTTAAACACCAGGATGTATAATCAGGACCATGACAGAGGATGAACATCTTCAAAGTTTGATTAAAAGAACTTTCTTTCATGTTTGAGGTTGTTGTGAATCTTTTCAGGCTGAGGGGATGTAACCTATCAGAGAGAAGCAGTGGAGTTCTGTCTTCAGTCCTCAGCTCACAGTCGTCTGGTCTGAGAGACCTGGACCTGAGTAACAACGACCTGCAGGATTCAGGAGTGATGTTGCTGTCTGCTGGACTGAAGAGTCCAAACTGCAGACTGGAAACTCTCAGGTAAACAATCAAATGTTGAAATTAAAATCAAAGCTCTGACAGTCATGAGCACCTGCACACCTTCAACATGAAGGAGCTACAATGTGCACTAAACAGACTGAGGGCCTAAGTCATGAAACAGAAGATGTTCAGGAAGGAGACTCTCACTGGGGGATTCCACTGGATGCGTATCCGGTCCTTCTCCGCTCCGCTCCATCATCTGACGCGCGTCAACTCCCACTGGATCCGTCTGTGGAAGCATTGCGGCTCCGCCTTGCAGCGGATCAACGAGCTCACAAAGTATTTTGGGGTTTTGCACCTCCAAAATCAAAAGCTTCTCATCCATGGTGAAGTGGGGTGACACTGAACTTTTGACACCAGGTCTGTCTCCGCCCTAAATGACTTTTTTCCAGGGACAATACTTTTCCGTTGTTGACACGGTTTAATTTATTTGAAACATCTACGGATATTGTATTTTGTGTTTGTGCTCAGCTTCCTGTTCCGCACGATATTCTGAGTGCTAAATTGCTGCGCCATGGTCCGGCATTCGGCAAAAATAGAAGCTCTGCGTATCTGCTCTGTCTGCCGGAGGCCAGCAGAGCAGATACACAGCCGTGACGGAGCCGTGACGCAGCTGGTGGAAGTACACACACTGCTTATAATGGAAATGGATCGGCTCCACTTCTGCAGCGGAGCGGAGACGGACCGGATACGCATGCAGTGGAATTTGGGCTTCATGATCCTCACAGTCTCCCTGAAGGTTAAAGGTCTGAAGAGAGATGGCTAACCTCAGAATGGATCATGTTCAAGACCAACAACTCTGAAATTGTTGCTCTTCGTTGGAAAGTTGTTGGAAAGACCAAAACTCTTTCAGGAGAGTCAAAACTGTTAGACCAGAACAGGTCTGAGTCTTTGAGATGATCGACCCCATCAATCAGCAGAACATCCAGACCATTCATCAGTTTATATAAACCAAACTAGGACAGAGTTATTAAAACTTTGGTCTTTAGCTCAGTCCCAGAGTAATCTTTGTCCTTAAAGGCATCTAGAACTGGACTTGTTTCATACTTTATCATAGAAAGAAGAGGTTTTCAGTCTGTTTTCAGAGTCTCCCTCCTGGACCTAGACTGATAGATGACTTTAAAGGTCCTGATGATTAAAGGCTTCTCCTTCCATACTACTTTAGAGACCGAAGGTATCACATCAGACCTTCATTCTGGACCTGATACTGTGATGTCAAACTGTCTATTTACCTGTCTGTTTCTCTGTCTGACTGTCTATCTGTCTTCAGTCTGTCTGGCTGTCTGGTCTCAGAGGAGGGCTGTGTGTCTCTGGACTCTGCTCTAAGCTCGTCCTCTCTGGCAGAGCTGGACCTGAGCTACAATCATCCAGGAGAACGAGGAGAGAAGCTGCTGTCTGCTCGACGGGAGGATCCACACTGCAGACTGAACATCTTGAGGTACATTGACACCACAGAAGAAGAAAGAATCACATGTTGATGTTCAGCAGCCTGAAAAGTGAGATTAATGAGAGTCAGAGACGTCAGGGCTGCAGAGAGAGACTGGAGACTCATTTGAGTTTGGACAGGAAGTAGATGTTTTGATCCTTCTTAATAACAGTGGCTGTTATTTACTTTTCATCCACAGCTGTCACAAACATTCATTCATTCATTTTCTATACCCCTATATTCCTTTCATGGTCTGGAGGGGGGGTTGGTACACCCTGAACTGGTCGCCAGTCAGCCATACGGCCAAATAGAGACACACAACCATTCAGACTCTCACTCATACTCAAGGGAAATTTACAGTCACCAATTAACCAAATGAGCATGTTTTTGGTCTTTGGGAGGAAGGTGGAGAGCCCGGAGGGAGCCCATGCATGCACATGAAGAACATGCAAACTTCAAACAGAAAGGCCCCTGTTCAACCCGGGGATCCAACCGGGCATCTAAGTGCCATGAGACACATGTTCTACCTGCTGCGCCAAAAAATCTGCCCCTATAATTAACATTGAACTCAAACTTTTCTCTCTAGATGATCACGCTCAGATGTTCCTGCTGGATCTGGTCCCACATTCACAAAAAAATCACTGAACCCACATTCAGACTGATAAACACAGGTTTGTGTGTGGAAATGAGTTCACACTATTGTATACCAGCAGAAGTAAACACATAGATCCTGTGATGCAGAAGTCTGAAAATAAAGAGCCATCCATGGGCCGGTCTCACTGAAACCACGGTCTGACCTGGTTAAAGCTGGAGTCTAGGATCTGAAAACCAGTTTGGCTGTTGAGACAGATTTGAAAAATGCAGCCTGCCCCCCCTTCACTCACCCCTCCCCTCCGTGTTCCAAGATTCCACCCCCCAGCTCTTGTTGACTCCTAACAACACGCCCCCTCTGATAGAGCAAGAAGTTGGCCGGCAGAAAATATTCATTGGTGCTGAAGATAAATGAGATTTCTTATATCTGAAAGTAACAAACACGACAGTCATCCTCCTTGTGACACACAGCGGTAGCCATTTCAATTGGACCGGCGGCGAAGCGGGTCTGGCATCGCCACTGTCCGATCAGAACAGAGCCAATTGTGGGCGGGGATTTATGTTTCTCGGCGTGTCTTCACCAGCTCAGTTTACAATGCAAACGATGAGTGGCTAACAGGCTAACATTTATAGACAGAGCCTACCCGCTCTGACCAACAACGTCCAGTCATTAGCCAGTACAGGCACAGACTAACCAAAGTTATTCAGCAGACATCTCCCACTGTAGTAAACAAAGTTATAACCTGTTCAACAGAAATTTGTCTGTGTCAGTGTCAGTTTTCAGTCCCAAATCATTCTGCAGCTTTTTTTACCAGTCGTACGATTCTCCGATGTTGAGTCTCCATTGGGACCTGTATTGCTCATATTTCTTCCTTACTTCAGCCCTTTTGTCGAAACTTTAATGTGTCCTTCCCTTCGATGTGGAGGGTAACAGAAGCGGCCTTCAGGTTCCGGTGCTGGTCTTCTCTGGCTACATTACATTTCAGTGGCTGTGCAGCTTGCTGCTCACCGATATATGAAGGAGGTAGTAGAGAGGAGCCGGAACGATGCGGAGCAAGGGAGACAGGAGATTTGATGGACTCATGGACCAATCCAAACCGCCGTTCCTGGCGGTTCGGATTGGTCAACTATTATGTCGCTTTGCAGTGGATATACAGAATGGATTTTTTAAATTCTGTTTGGTCTTTATATTGCGTAGATCTGACCATAGGACCATAAAGGCCTTATAAATGGTGTTATTAAGATGTACCAAGCTTCCAAATCGTAGACCATAGCTTTAAGAGGATCAACTCAGAACTCTGAGTCCAGACAGACCCTGGATGGAGACAGAGGGAAAGTTTTTTTCTGTAGAAACCTCCTGATTGGTGTGGGCTGGAGAGGGAGGCTATCTCAGGACCCTCATGAATGAAGAACTGATCACAGCTTTGGTTTCTGTCTCCAGGTTGGACCATGGTGGACCACACAGACTGAGACCTGGTCTGAAGAAGTGTGAGTGTTTTTAATCTTTGATTTAATGATGATCATTAAACTTTTTACTCCTCATGAATTTTTCATCTGAAGGATTCTCTCAGAGCTCCAGAGATAAAACACCATCAGGAGGATAAACCATGGAGACATGAAGGTCAGAGGTCATTAGTCTGAGGAACAGGTCACATGATAAAAGTGAAGACTAGGAACAAAAATCAGCAGACTGGAGGGCCTGATCTCAAGAGTGTGGAGTTTGCGATGTTTTGTGTTTATGGAGCAGAGGTTTCTGGTGGGGGTCTCTGGTGAGTTTAGGTCCTTCAGGTCTGAGGGAGCATGTCCATGGATGCCCTGAGGGGTGAGCAGAGGGATTTTAGGTTCAGTCTGAAGATGTTCGGGGGGCCAGAGGAGAGTCTGAAGGATGGGTGTGATGTCCTACATGGTTCCTCTCATCAGGACCCTCTCACTACTGGTTTGTGCTCTCTGGAGCTTGTGGAGGTCCTTGCTGGAGATCCTGATGAGAGGAGCACTGCTGTAGTCCAGCCTGGAGGAGATAAAGGTGTGAACAAGTTCTTCTGCTCCTGAGGGAGAGAGGGGAGTGAGTGAGGTTTAGCTCTGCTCCTGAGATGGAGGACAGAGATCCTGCTCAGGAGTTTGATGAAGGTTTCTGAGGAGGAGCAGAGTCCAATCTGAGCTATCAGGTTGGAGACTGGACAGAAGAATGAGGTTATATATCAGGAGCTTTAATGGACCACATGTTTGACCACGGTGTTACATGTGTGCATCATTATTTATCTTTTACGAATGGACCAAGCTGAGTGACGTTGAGGAGAAGTGTTCCTCATTGGTCAAGATCTCTGCAGAGACTTATGACTCCTCCATGCCTGCAGATGCTCCAACATGTTATAATACAGCATCACTTTTAGATCTGTTTACAATAGATCTATACCGACTCTCAATCCTGAGCCCATTTGAGTTTGGGAGCAAGGTGATGAAATAATAAACTTTATTCAATGAATTATTTTGATTGTTTACCAACTCTTGCGCCAGATGATTTTCTTTTTCTTGTAGTTTTTTCCACTCCAGTCAAAACTATCAGTCCTCTCAGTTTTTCTATGTGATCACCTGAGATCGGATTTATTTTTATTTATTTTGTTTTGTTTGTTTATTTCGAACATATTAAAAACAAAAATATATACAAAACAAAATAATAAGAGGAAATAATAAGAAAACATAACTAATCTACAAAACCCAAAACCAGTGAAGTTGGCACGTTGTGTAAATCTTTAACAAAAACAGAATACAATGATTTGCAAATCCTTTTCAACTAATATTCAACTGAATACACAGCAAAGACAAGATATTTAATGTTTGAACTGAGAAACTTTATTTTCTTTTGCAAATAATCATCAACTTAGAATTTAATGGCAGCAACACATTGCAAAAAAGTTGTCACAGGGTCATTTTTACCACTGTGTTACATCGCCTTTCCTTTTAACAACACTCAGTAAACGTTTGGGAACTGAGGAGACCAATTTTTGAAGCTTTTCAGGTGGAATTCTTTCCCATTCTTGCTTGATGTACAACTCAAGTTGTTCAACAGTCCGGGGTCTCCGTTGTTGTATTTTACGCTTCATAATGCGCCACACATTTTCAATGGGGGACAGGCCTGGACTACAGGCAGGCCAGTCTAGTACCCGCACTCTTTTACTACAAAGCCACGCTGTTGTAACACGTGCAGAATGTGGCTTGGCACTGTCTTGCTGAAATAAGCAGGGGCGTCCATCAAAAAGACGTTGCTTGGATGGCAACATATGTTGCTCCAAAACCTGTATGTACCTTTCAACATTAATGGTGCCTTCACAGATGTGTAAGTTACCCATGCCTTGGACACTAATACACCCCCATACCATCACAGATGCTGGCTTTGAACTTTGCGCCTATTTTTCAACTGTTTCCAAAAACAATTGTAAATGTGGACTGGTCAGACCACAGAACACTTTTCCACTTTGCATCAGTCCATCTTAGATGAGCTCGGCCCAGAGAAGCCGGCGGTGTTTCTGGGTGTTGTTGATAAATGGCTTTGGCTTTGCATAGTAGAGTTTTAACTTGCACTTACAGATGTAGACGAACTGTAGTTACTGACAGTGGGTTTTTGAAGTGTTCCTAAGCCCATGTGGTGATATCCTTTACACAGTGATGCCGGTTTTTGATGCAGTACCGCCTGAGGGATCAAAGGTCACTGACATTCAATGTTGGTTTTGGGCCTTGCCGCTTATGTGCAGTAATTTCTCCAGATTCTCTGAAACTTTTGATGATATTACAGACCGTAGATGATGAAATCCCTAAATTCTTTGCAATAGCTTGTTGAGAAATGTTCTTAAACTGTTGGACAATTTGCTCATGCATTTGTTCACAAAGTGGTGACCCTCGCCCCATCCTTGTTTGTGAATGACTGAGCATTTCAGGGAAGCTGCTTTTATACCCAATCATGGCACCCACCTGTTCCCAATTAGCCTGTTCACCTGTTGGCAGTGGCGGACTAAGCAATTTGGGGGCCTAAGGCGAACATAGCCAGGGGCCCTCTGCATCTGTTGTTTAGAAACAAAAAAGTAGAAAGGCAAAGGCCAGTGTTTTCCCTCTGTTGTTTGCTATCTATCAATTTATCTTAATCATTCATTCATTCATCTATCATCTATTAATATTCATATATTGGGAATCAGTATATCTGAATTTTTTTTTTTTGTTCACTCAACTATCAAAATTAAATAACTCACTCACCAAGTTTGGTCTTGTACAAGGTGGTGCTCTGACATACTATGATCAGTTTTGGGAGTAAAGGGATTAAAAATAACAATGTTACTAACACTGTTACTTTTTCCCAGTAACAGCTAATGCAATCAACTATTTCAAATGTTATAACGCCATTAACGTTACTGACAATGAAATGTGGCGAGCTACTTTGCACCAATATCCAACAGTTGTTATCCGACCTGCCTCACTCAATCAGACACAGACAGGAGTTGTGCTTGTAACAGACGGACATAACCTTGCATAGCAGATGGGCCTGCCTGATTCAGTTCCTGAAATCCTGCAGACCTGCAGAAAGAGGACTAATGAAATATTTCTGTGGCAGATATATGGAGCTGTCCATCTGGCTTGTCAGGTTAAGACAGACAAGAAAACTCCTCTTTTCTAACTTGCATGTGTATATTGAGAGTTGTAGGTTGCAGTTTTTTGGGTTTGTTCCAATAGTGCAGCTGTTCATTTGGACTTGTTGAGCCCCCAAACCATCAATATAAACCCAATTCAGAAGTTATTAAAATTATTTTATCCCTTTCTAAATACAAATTTAAATTTTAGTGTAAAATTTGGCTTTCAACCTAAAATAAATCCTCATTGCCAGAATTAAATTTATTTCTAATGTAGCTACCATTTTCACCATGATAAAGTTGTAGAAGATTAAGATAAATCTTAGATAAAACCCTGACATGTCTTTTTGGTTACAAAAATCAAGGTTAGACTGTTAAGCAATAACATAGTTATAAATAACAGCAGCCCCTCCCTTCACTTCTGTGCAAAGAAAAGGATGTTCCACCTCCAAACAAAAAGATGTTTAATAAGGAAATTAAGAGACAAAAAAGAAGAAATATGACTTTAAAATTGAAATGTTCTGTGGAAAAAATTAAAAGTCCTAAAGCAAAGTGTTCGTCTGTTGTTAGTAAATCTAAAATCTAGAGACCAAAAACAGCGAGAACTCCGCTGATGATGTCAGAGCTGCAGCAGGTAACAACAAGGAAGGACACAGAGACACACAGTTCAGGAAAAGAGTTTTCAGAAAAGTAACACATCAGTTTCTTTACCTGGGAACTAATTACATTTATGAAGGAATACTCTGTTAGTACCTCAGTTACTTTTTTTGGAAAGTAACTAGTAGCTGTAACTAATATCTTTTAAGTAATTTGCCCAACACTGACTATGATGTTTGTCCTTTTAGGGTCTCCATAGACATATTTGCCACATTTTGACCTGATTTCCATCACCATTGACTGAAAACAGCTCTGAGACCCACTTATTGACCTCCACCCACAGGTTGAGAAACACTTCACTAGTAGATGGTAACTGAAGCTTAATACTTAATAGATTGTTCTTATATCATGGAGAATGCGTGATGCAGGAAACTTCGAGATGAATTTATAATTTAGAAACGGTGAGTGAGGGAAAACAGTGGCTCACACGGACTGATGAAGGATGATGAGTTTTAATTCATCAAAAAGCTGATTTATCATCTTTCAACGCTATGTGTTCACTTCAACGGAGCACATGAGCCATCAAGACACCGTTTGAGTTATAAAACCGCACAAAGTAACTGATGAGTTCTCACTGTCCCTGGCTGCGATGCGCGTCCGTCTGCGTCTAGTGCTCACCGCAGACCGGTGCGCGCGCAAAGACGCAGAGCGATTCAGGAGGGATTTAGATGAAATGTTCACATGTGCATCACAAATACAGCGGCTGAAAATCTGTCCTTCAGCTTTTCCTTCCTTTCTCTGCTTTGTGTGGAAGCCTTACTGACATCAATGCCCGTTTCATTCATGTTATTCCCTTTTTAACGCTGCCTTTAACTGAAGGCAGCGTTTGTTTGTTGAATGTTTTGAACGATCAAACTGTGCGGGACAGAGTGGATGGCCTCTTGCACAGCAGAGTCAGACGACAGGCCACAGTAGGGGGAAAGGAGAAATGCATTTTATTGACTATATTGAAATGATGGCAACGCATCAGACTCTTAAATTGCACAAATTAGAGTGAGATTTTTTTTTTAATTTGAGTGTGTGCAATTGTATTTATACAATAGTAATTATTTAGACTTACATAATGTGAAGCAACTAATGTGTAGAGGGCTCGAGAGGGACAGAAGGAGAGTGGAGGTTTTTCATATCCAGCACTAACTCAACAGGACTGTCAGGAGTGGGCTGTGTGGCCGCGGACTCACCCCATCTTCATCTTCATCATCACTGCTTTGCCACAGGGCACGCGACACCTGGCTCGGGAGCAGCCTGTCGCACGAGCCCGCTGGAACTCACAGTCCGCCACGATTAGCCTAGCTCTGGCTCGTTGTCATATTTTTTCTCTCACTGGTGTCACCGACACCGTACAGAGTCATGACACCTTTGGGAATGTGGCAGTGTATTTTTTGATTTCCTCTCGCCCTTTCCTTTTCTCCGACCCTCTCTGATAACTTAGCTTCATTTTAACTCACGCGCTTCTCTGTTCTCACGTCAACAAACCCACATAACTTCTTGGCTGCTCAGTTTTCCGTCATCATGGGACAGTCCATTGTAGAGGCTATGGGGGGAGCAGATAATATGATTTTGGCATTCTGATGTTTTGTTTGTTTGTTTTGCCATTTATATTATTACTACACTAAAATAATTATAAATGACAATCGTGGGGGTGCTGCTGGCTGTAGGGGCCCTGGCCTTTGTTAGCTGGGGCGGGGGCAACTGGTTTGGGGCCCCCTGCAAGTTGGGGGCCTAAGGCATTCGCCTAGTTCGCCTTAATGGTAGATCCGCCCCTGCCTGTTGGATGTTCCAAAAAAGTGTTTGATGAGCATTCCTCAACTTTCTCAGTCTTTTAGCCACTTGTGCCAGCTTTTTTGAAACATGTTGCAGGCATCAAATTCCAAATGAGCTAATATTTGCAAAAACTAACAAAGTTTACCAGTTTGAATGTTAAGTATCTTGTTTTGCTGTGAATTAAATTGAATATAGGTTGAAAGTGATTTGCAAATCATTGTATTCTGTTTTTATTGACGATTTACAAAACGTGCCAACTTCACTGGTTTTGGGTTTTGTATAATGGTCATTGGAAGATACAATTCACATGCTCGAAAAGGAGTAGGAAGAAGTCAAACTTATCTGGTCCTACCACTTATTCCCTGTTACATATTTGACTTGTGTTCAACATGTGTACTCCAATAGACTTATCATTAAAGCAAATTAGATGGACTAATTAAATCTATTAAACAATTTACCTACCTATTTTTATACACATATAAATACCTCTCTACCTACCTGATTACCTATTCATACATACTTAAACACCACACCTTTATGTAAACCTATATACATGAAGATATCTTTAAATTCATATATAAATTTACAGATCCTTGCATTGTCTATGCATACATGTCTGTATACATACTTTCATTTGCACACACAAACACACGGACATCTTATTTTGTTTAGTTTTTTGGGTTTTTTGTTTGTTTGTTTATTTAATATTAAAGCACTTTTACTACACTCATAAGACTTGTTGCTTTCTCTTCTGCTTCTCAACGGGGCGGATGCTTTGCTTTTACCTTCCTGCCCTTTTCTGCCCTGCGTACTCTGTCTACTGCAGCCTCTCTCTGCATTTCTTTCTGAAATCTAAAATCACGGAATTAATCAGGTCTCTCAACGCCATCAACCAAATTTTCTTGACGAGAAGAGCGGGTAAAGGAGAACCTGCCTGTCCTGATGGTACTTTCCCGGCTGAGTACACGGTGGACTCCTGGGAGAAGTGGAGGATTGTTTGCCTGTTGATTCTGTCCATTGAGGACGTGGAAGATGCCTACAAAATTTAATTTTTGTTTAGAGGTTTCCTGCTGTTTGGAGTTAGCAGTTTCCTGATTTTTTACAAAGAAGACGATGGCAGCACTTTTGGCTGTTGAGAAGCCGCCCGTCATGACTGAAGGAATGTGCAGGGCTGTCAACACTCAGACTCAAGCGATTTGTGAGATCAATTGCAAGCTTGATGTGATTCTTAAACTTATTCGCAAGCAGGACAACACCTTGGAGAAGTTGACAGCTTGGCTCGGTTGAATGGGCCCACGGATTCAGAACATCATCATGAGAGACCAAAAGACTAGAAAGGCTGATGGAAAATCACCGTCGGTCTGACCCAAACTATTCATTATCTCTATTTGTTATGGCTTCCCATCTGTCTGACCTTGAGCAGACTCATCTACTATCTCCTGGAATGTTTTGCTAACAGAGGCTCGATCCCCCCTCCACTCCCTCATCCTGTGAACTTTGCTCTGGAACAGAAACTCTCTCTCTCAAGGCCGTACAGACATTTTATTGGACAACAGAGACTTTATGAGGTCTGAGGGAGGACAAGGTTGCTGGACCCCTTTGAATCAACGCCCAACCCCAACCTCCCTACCCCCCCCATGTGCTCGTCTCTGTGTTTGTCATCTCATGTGTTGAGGTGTTTTTTTTTCCAATCCCAATCAATTAGTTATCAATTAGTGATAACTTTTTGAATCAAACCATTTTTTAACTTTGTCAAATTCTGACGTTATTAGAGACAGAAGTTGCTGTAAGTTTGAACCTGTTGCTAGAATATTAGTGTCATCAGCAAGTAACACAAATTTCAGTACTTCAGACACTTTATATATATCATTGATATACAAATTAAAAAGGGTAGGTCCCAACATTGACCCTTGAGGGATGCCACATCCAACTCCCACATGCTCCGAATTCATACTCTCCCAACTTCACAAATTGTTGCCTGTTCTCTCAGTAGCTTCTTACCCAATTCAGCACTAGCCCCTGGATTCCATAACGTTCCAACTTCTTCAATAAAATAGTGTGATTTATTGTATCAAATGCTTTCTTTAAGTCGATAAAAAAACCCTGATTAGACAGCAGCTGAGTTGTGTGAGAATGAAGCTTCATGTTTAATCTCTCAGATGTTCCAGGATTTAAAGCAGCAGCTCAGAGTTTCAGAGGACATTGTGTCCATTAAAGTCTAAAGTTGTCTAAAATCTGAAGTGTCTTCTGTCCAAACTCTGACTGATTTGAGCGTCAGATGTGTGAGCTGTAAACTGTAGAGTGTTCTGTCTGTTAAACAGACTGATTCTGTCTCAGTTCAACTCCTGTCATGTGTTTCAAGCATTAAAGTGTCCCAGCACAGCTGTGCTCTCATCACATGAAGACCTCCATACTGTTGATTCTCAGCCTAAAGTCAGAGCACTGATGTGAGAACTAAGGAGAGAAGATCTGTGGAGACTGCTGTCATCACTCTAGGAGAGCTTCTCACTGATTATTGACAACAGAACTGAGATCAGCTCTGATTATCAGCTGGTAAAGGATTCTCTGAGCTGAAACAAGTCTCACTGCTTTAATCAAACAGAGTTTCTGTCTGTTTGTGAATGAACTTGTTTTGGGTCTATCCTGTTAAATCCATCTCCTGCTATTGGATGAAAATTCAGTTTGATGAGCACAACGTCCTCTGAAACTCTGAGCTGCTGCTTTAAATCCTGAAATATCTGACAGATTAACATGAAGCTTCATCCTCACATGACTCAGCTGCTGTCCAATCAGATCTCAGGAGAACACGTATGAAAACTGAACATAAGCCACAAACACAGATGATCAGATGATGACCTGCTGCTGTGATGTTTCTCCTTCTCTCCATCAGACGCCTGTGAGCTGGAGGTGGACACAAACACAATGAGCAGAAGACTCAGACTGTCTGAAGACAACAGGACAGTGACACTTGTTGAAGAGTTTCATTCATATCCTGATCATCCAGACAGATTTGATAATCTTCAGCTGCTTTGCAGGTCTGCTCTGAGCGGTCGCTGTTACTGGGAGGTCCAGTGGAGCGGATATGTTCACATATCAGTGAGTTACAGAAGAATCAGGAGGAGAGGAGGCAGTGAGTTTGGACGTAATGATCATTCCTGGAGTCTGATCTGCTCTGGTCTTGGTTACTCTGTCTGTTACAGTAACACTTCAACTTCCTCCTCCTCCTCCTCCTCTTCATCCTCTGGTAGAGTAGGGGTCTATGTGGACTGTCCTGCTGGATCTCTGTCCTTCTATGAAGTCTCCTCTGATGGACTGATCCACCTCCACACCACAGAGACCACATTCACCGAGCCCCTCTATCCTGGGTTTGGGGTCTGGTATGGTTCAGTGTCTCTGTGTCCTCTGGAGTCCAAACCTGCAGAGGACTCAAAGACCTGAGACGTCTTGTCCTCTGAAGAGACGTCTGTTTGTGCTGACAGGAAACAGCTGATCATCAGTCAGCTGATGTCACCTATGAACAGCTGATTGTTCTGAACAAAAACAGATACTGAAATATAATAAATAATAAAATAAAGAAAACAAATGTTTCATGTTTTTATTTTCCTGATGATGAACATCTGAACACCAAGAACCAACTGCAGACTGATCAATATAAAAAACAAATAAATGAACTGACACAGAAAATATTGCATATGTGAAGACATTATTAGACTAAGAAATGCATTTATTCAACTGATTACTTTATTACACAGTGATAATTGATTAAATTGATGAATATGTTTCTTAAACTTTTTGATTAATTTTTAAACTGATAAAATATGAAGTAAAATAAATGTATTTATTATACATTCAAACAGTTAAACACACTGACATATATTTATTAAACCAATGAAATATTTGATAAACTGAATTTTATATATATATATATATATATATTATAATGACAAATGAGTTGATCAGTAAAAGCATTTATTCATCTGTCGAATATAAATAATCTGTATTTTCATAAACCAGATAAATAGGATAATCAGTGAGATGAATTAATTTATCAAACAAATAGATATATTTATATACTCAGATATATTGATTACAATGACTTTTTCTGGAAAATGTTTAAATATTTAGTTTGATCTTTGTTCAAAACCGTTTTATAAAATTATAGATTGTTAAAGAAATTGAGAGACAAGCAAGGCCACACATAGCACATTGTTTTTAATAAACTGATGAATAATTCAATTTCACTGATCAATACATTTTTATTACACTGACAATTTTATGTATTACACTGATAAATATATTTATTTTCATTGTATTAAAAATTAAAATCAGAATCTGATTTTTTTTTATCAATAATCATCTTCAGAGAAATGTTATACTTAATTAACATAGAACATGTCCCAATCTCCTAAAACTAAGTAGGACAATAGATGAAAAAAGTCCGAAAAAAGTTTGAAGGTTAATTAAAAACATTTGAGTTAAAATCAGAAGAAGTTAAAATATGAAACTCTGTAGTGACTCATTATATTCAATTGTTTAAAGGGACTGAGGAGTTTCAAAGCAATTACAAAACAGTCTCACATTTAGAGTGTATTCAAACCAGGAAAGTCCATAGTGCGTTTTCTTTGGTCCAGACCAAAATGCAATGTATCTCTTTTTGGTTTGGTGCGGTTCCTTTTCACACATAAAGCGAACCGCACCATGGTTCACTTGGAAGCGAAACCGAGACCACCTCTCCAGCGAGGTGTCGGACCGACTATTTGCTCTGCACCAGAGTTCGCTGGTTTGTATTCAGACCAGCCCAAAAGGTCCGCACCACAGACTTCTTTGGTTTAGTCCTAATCAAACAGCTCTGGTGTGAAAGCGCCCTTATATATATGCCTGATCCAAATATACACTTTAAGATGAGTTCTATAGCATCAAAATAGGTTATCTAAGAATGCTATTCCTTAGCTTTGTGGTCGGGTCGGACAGGGCTGGACTGGCGTAATTACTCAACTTAAGGAACAAGACAATTAAAACTAGAGCAAATTTATATTATTCAGACACGTCTTAGAGCACCAGGCTGTGAGTAGAGATGTATAGCCGGCTACAAAACTACAATACTAAGTTTTCCAAAAATTGCTTGTTGTCAAACATCATAAACTACCGCTACATAACTAGAAAGAGATACATTACCTCGTCGCTTTGCATCCTGTAAGTTTTTGAAAAAAGAAGTTGTAAAGCAATGCAGAGTTCTGAGGAAGGTCCGAGCTGCATTCATTAGCATCACAACGAACACACGCTTTGGCTTGGGTCACGTCTTTTGGTGTGTTCCAGTTGTAGACAGAAGTAGGAATTTCCAAGTTTCAAGTCGGAAACTGCAACTGGAACGTCCACCGAAGTCGGATTTTCCTACTGGGAACTAGGTGAAACCTCGCCACCCCCGAGTTGACAATTGAAGATGGATGCCCCCAGTGTGAACAGTTATTTAACTCCTGTAATAATCAATTTATTTGCACTTCTGACAGGGGTGTGTCGCTCTAGATCAGCTGTATACATAGTATTGTTAGTCTCATATTTACAAAAATGCTGCCATAGTGATAATCACATTCTTCATGTGATATTTGTGGACAACAATGCAGGGCGTGCTAACAACAGCTAACAATAGCCTGGTAGATTGGGATGTTTTTCTCCGACTTCAACTGGAACGCCGATAAGTCGGAGATGATGTCACTCCTAGTTCCAAGGTTACTGGAACGCAGCATTACGACAGTCGCTGGGTGTGCTCATGAATAGCAGAGTCTTTATGTCGCTGGTAATAGATTCTCCTTAAGTAAATTATAGATAATTAATTCATTGATGCTCTTCATATTTAGCTGTTTTAACAATTGGACATTGTTGTAATAATAATTAATAATAGACAGGGAGTGCAGGAAAAAGCCACGGATTAAGTAGCCAATACAGCAAGTACCCATGTACGTTCAGCATCCAGACACCCTGCCAAAAACAAAAAACATCAGGGGACAAAAACATACAAACAAAACCAAGGAATCCAGAGCAGATAGGGATGTATCATGCTGAACGTCATTCTTCAACATGCTCAGGACCTCCTCAAGGACTCTTCACAGCCCGACACACTCTGTTTGAGCAGCTGTCCTCAGGTAGAAGGTACAGATCAGTCCAAACAAGGAGCAACAGATTTAAGAAGAGTTTTAATCCTACCACAGTCACCATAGACAGCTAAAATCATCATCCCAGGTGAAAACAGGCTTTAAGGGATCAGTGAGATACTGACAGAATGTCTGCTTGACTGTGTGGGCATGGGTCCTGCTTGTTTATGGAGTTATTTTAGCCATTTATAGATTTATTGTAACCACTTTTTAATTTATTTAAGAAGTTTGATAAGTTATTCTTTCTGTTATATGTTTTATATTTCATAATTTATTTGAGGTTTTTTATCATTCAGTTTAACTGTTTTATAATTATTTTAGACAGTTGATAGTTTATCATATGCTATATGCTTAACAATAGACATTTTGTCGACTTTATTTTCTTTTTAAATTTTAATTATTTCCATTTCCATGGTGGACTGATGGGATCGATTCAGTGTCAACAGAATATGTGCTTGACTCTAAGTGCATGATTCCTCCTTTTTTATGGAGTTGTTTTATTCATTTATAATAATTTCAGATGTTTTATAATTTATTTAAATGTTTGTATATTTTTTTTGCCATATCTTTTTAAACTTTTCATTTTCATTCATTTAAACCATTTAAAATGTACTTAAAATGTTTTGTAATTATTTTAGCTAGTGTAGAATGTATTTTGGCTGTTTTATATTTCGTGTAGCCAATTAATTATATATTTCATTTGTTTTAGACGTTTTATAATTCATATTAGCATTTTTATAGTTTATGTTAGCTATTTTTTGGATTCTTTTAATTGTTTAATAATTTATTTCAGCTTGTTTATTCATGTTATATCCATGAATAACTCTGTAAATTGCAGTCACCTAATCACATGGCATCAATTCAGCACATTTGGACATTTAGACGAGTCAAGACGACCTGCTAAAGATCAAACTGAGCATCAAAATGGAGAAGAAAGGTGATTAAACAGATTTTGATGATGGCTGGTCCGTCAGAAAGTGTTGATCTTTAAAGTGTTGATCTTCTGGGATTTTCACACACACCCATCTCTATAAAAACAGAGTGGTCTGAAAAAGAGAAATTATTCAGTGAGCAGCTGAAAGTGTGTTGTTGATGCCAGAGGTCAGCGGAGAAGAGTCAGAGTGGTTGGAGATGATAGAAGGGAAACAGGGACTCAAATCACCTTTCGCTGCAGCCAAGGTCTGCAGAAGACCACAAACTTTAGGAGAAGTCAAATATTGAACATTGAAACCAAAATGATTTTTTCCTTCAGAGCTCCTTAAGTCTTCAAGGTGCTGGAACATCCCTCAGAGATTTGGTCCATATCTCTATGATGGCATCACACAGCTGCAGCAGATTTGTCGTCTACACATTATTTATTCAAATGGGTTAAAAAATAATTTATTTCATTAGGGCTGGAAGATGTATCAAGTTTTTATTCCAATTAAAACCTCTGCTTTCCACTATTTTGGAAGCAAACCATTGTGATTACTGAGCCACATGACAATGCCTTTTTCCATTATTATTCTTCAAATTTTTGGGGTATTTTTATTTTTACACTGGCATATATGTTCAATGACAGCGTAAGCTACATGATTCTAAAATCAGTGATTTGTTAAATAATCATGATCTGTTAAAATAATTGATTTCACAGATCTGGCTTTGGAGAATCATTTATCATCTGAATCAAGAACTTTACAGATCACCTACAGCCACAGTCATAACTAAAAGACAAACCTCACAAAGCTTCACACTGCACAGGGGGACCAGACAAGGACGCCCACTCTCCCCCTCTGTTCACCACTTTCATATATCCCTCAGCATCAGCCATCCACCAGAACCCCGTCATAACAGGAAGCTGAGAGAAAAGACTTTTGTTGAGCTGGTAAGGCTGTTGAAGGATCAAACCCTGAGAGACTGTGCAGCGTTTTTAATTCAATTCAAGAGGAAGGACGTCCTAAGAATCAGTCATCACACATTTCGCTGTGCTGAGGAAACTAGCGTAAGATTGCAACTATGGAGACGAGTCTGTTACAGTTTGGTGTTTATATGGAGCCAGAGCAGAGGCAGGAGATCACTCAAAGTGTAAAACTTCGGTTTAATCAAGTCCCAAAAACACAAGGTGAACAACAGTGGCGTAGTTTAAGTAGGGTTAGTGGGTTATGAAAACCCACGGGCCCTCTTGTGGTGAAATCCTGTAGCACCACCACACTGCAGAGGATTTTTTGTTTGTTTGTTTAAATCCGAAGCGTGATGAGCGCAGCAGCTGCCTTCTCTGCAGCAGCAGGTTAGCGCAGAGTGTAACGTGACGTCAGACTGGGTCACTGTATTATGTTGCATATTAAGGGGGGGGATACCCCTGCCGATTTGAACTGATCCATTGGCCCATTGAAATTTGATTGGCTCAGCCACGTATTGAGCCAGAGATACCTACACCATCAAATGTGACAGAAAAGTATAAAAAAAAAGAAAAAACTGTGGCAGAGCTGAAGTCATATCTTAGACTACGATAACATTTTCTGTTCAGTCTGTCAACAGCCCTTGCTCCATTGCACAAACTGCTACAAAAAGACACAAAGTGGTAGTGGGGAGAGGCACAATCGGCTGCATTTGAAAAGCCAAAAGAAACTAGAGAATTTGCATTTCCTTGCAGCAAATGTGTTGAAATGCTGAGTCTGAATGCTGGAACTGTGAAATGAGATTTCTAAAGCCGGTGCAAATAAAGCTGAAAATGTGACATAAGCAGTTGGAAACAGTAAAACAAAACTTTCAACTGGCTATGCTAAATAAAAATGTTAAGGAGTTACAATTTTTAAAAGAGGTAAATAGATAAGACCTAAAACGACAAAGACTGTAATCAGTAGCAAAAGTTTTAATTATGTTCTGAAATAAGCATTCCAAAGAAAGAAATAGAGTATGGATACATTTCTGTTCGTGTACATATGCGTGCATATGTGTGAATAAATGATTATGTTCATTGGTCTATATGTGCATTTGTGCATGTATGTTTGTATGATGTTATGGATCTGTGTCAGAGTATGTGCATATGTAAATGAAAAGGTATCTTTCATTATGGGTATATTTCTGTTTATGTATGTATGTCTGAATAAAAGGATGCATATGTATATATGTATGCATCTGTAAAATGACTGAGGGTGAAATTAATGTGTTAAAGCAAAAATGCAGTATGTAGGTGAAACTATGCCAAATGTGTAGAGCTCAGAAGTTGAAGCAGTTTTAGCAGGACTGTATAAATCTCCCATTTATGTCAATGTAAAACATCAGCAGAAGAGTTAAAAATGTTCAGAAATAAGCATTATAAAGAAAGACAGTGAGAATTGATACATTTCTGTGGACATATGTTTGCATATGTGTGGATAAATAATTATGTTCAATATTCTATATAAGCATTTGTGCATGTATGTTTGTGTGATGTTATTTATTTATGTATTTATCAAAGTATGTACATAAATGAAACGTTAGATTTCATTATGGGTATATTTCTGTTGATCCGTGTATGTCTGTATAAAATTATGCATATTTATGTATGTATTATGCATCTGTAAAATGAGTGAGATAAATGCATTTGTTAAAGCATGAATGGAGTTTGTAGGTTTAAGTGTGCCAAATCTGTAAAGCTTGAAAGATGAAGCAGGTTCAGCAGAACTGCATAAATGTCCAATTCATTTCAATGTGAAAAAAATCAGTCAAAGTATTTTTGTCTTTTAAAACTATTGCAGTTGAGCATTTGAGAAAAAACAGGGGAATTCTGTTCAACATTCTGATTTGCGCATTTTGTTTCTCTGAACATTACGTGCAAGAGTCCGTGCATTGTGTTTTATTTTGAAACTTCCGGTTACTCCACACGGTGACTTCCTGTCTGGTACTTTCTTAACGACAGTGAATGTACGATGTTTGGAAGCGGCCGTGCTGTAAACAGACCTTTACGCGCATGTAGCGGGCACGGAGCTTTTACCATGCCCGCATCGTGTGTCACCAAAACCTCCGCTGAATGTCTCGGTTTCACGGAGGCTTTGTACATCAGCTGCGGGTCTGTTCCTCAGTGCTGAGCCGAAGCCGCTAACGCTAAGCTAAGCTAAGCTAAGCTAAGCTAAGCTAAGCTAAGCTAAGCTAAGCTAAGCTCCACCTTTCACAGAGTAGCCTATGGAGCAGCTGAGTGTTTCATCACACTGTTGTACTGTACCGAGCAGGGAAAAAAGCTGGGTACTTCCGGGTAAACGAACGCTCGCTGTGCCAAAACCATGATAGATATCAGAAAAGGGATTAGACTGTGAGTATCCCAAGAACATGCTGAAGCTTTGGGTGTAATTTTTATGTCAATACAGTAAAGAATGTTGACATAGTGGCGAGTTAAAAACAGGCTTCAAAGTGAAGCGCCCAGCTGTCCCGAGGTGAATTTTTGCATTAGTCCAAACGGAGGATTTTGAATTATACCGCAAAAGCTGAAGCTCACTGAGACAAAACGATGTCAGATTAAACTCTGAAGCGGATTTCACGTGTAAGACGAGAAGGTTAGCGACGTTTTGATCCAGAAATTATGTTTGTGGAGGACGTTTTGACGAAGTTATAACAGGATAATTCTGCTGAGTCCGCGAGAATTTTTCTGTGTCTGTCCACTCTGAGATGACGTCACACTCGCTCTCAGGCCATTGATTGCCTCAAAACTTGGTGTTGCTTAAAAATTCATATTTAAAAATCGTAGACGCCAGCAAAAAGCTGAAGATATGTAAAAATAGTTAAGAAGTCAGTGCAGCTTTTAAAGTACGAATGAAGTCTGTAGGTGGAAGCATGCCCAATCTGTGGAGCTTCAAAGTTGGTGAAGTTTTCAGCAGAGCTGCGGAAGTGTCCCATTGATTTCAATGTAAAAATACATGCAGAAATTATTTTTTACTGTAAAAAGTATAACTGTTAAAGCTGTGAAAAATACAAGCACACTTCTCCTGAACATGCTGCATATGTCAATTTTTTTCTGTGAAAATCTGTGCAAATTTGAAGCCTGTGAAAGGTTCCGAAGTGTCAGAACAAAATGGCGGTTAGGGAGAACAATATGTTGAAATGCTGACTCAGCATTTCAACATAATTATGCAGTTTGCTGAGCTGCTTCTACATTACGATCCAAAGAACATTGTGCTATCATGTGATGTATCACCACACGCTGTAGGTGCAGTACTGTCTTATCATATGCCTGATTGTACAGAAAGACAGATAGGATTCACATTACAGACTCTTAACACAGCAGAGAAAAACTATTCACAGCTGGACCAGGAAGGACCAGCAGTGATGTATGGGGCAAGGGTGTAGAATTGGTTAAGGACATCAGGGACATGTCCCTATCAATATTATCTCACCACCGCATGGTTCCCAACGTAAAATACAACCATTTTAATACAAAATCACTGTTTACATTTTCTTTTTCATCAGACATTGCGGCTGCCAACAGCACCGCATCTCTCCTAATGCAGCACAGCTGCATTATGTTACACAAAGTCCTGCCCCTGCAATATTGCTTATTGATTGGCTTTACTGTTTCTTGCTATCCTGTGATTGGCTGTCCCTGTTGAAGTAGATAAGATCCTTATAAACAACACATAACATTTATGAGCTTTTTTAGCTCTGACGACACCCAAGAACCTACTGAAAACAAACACAAGCCTTGTTGGAACAATCAACAACGTCAGGTGAGAGTTCCCATCTTCAGTCTAGCAACAAAGAGGGGACCTGATTTCCACCAAGGTGCTGAGGCATGAGCGTGCCACTTTCACGGTAGGTTATACCAGGGGAATCCAAGGAAAAAAGTTGCGCTCCTCAGCACTATGCACCCGACTGTCTTCATTGGGTGTGACAGGAGAAAGAGAGAGAGAAAGCCAGACTGTGACTTTCTACAATACCATGAAGGTGTGTAATAGTTTAAGATTATTATTATTATTATTATTATTATTATTATTATTATTTTTATTATTATTAAAAAACAATTCCCACAGGAATCGTGAGTGGGGCTCGGGCCGCTGACGGGCTTTATCTTTTTAATAAAGGCCAGCTTGAAGCAGCATTTCAGCTGGATGACATGCTGAAAAAGCTATGGAAATGGTAGGAAACTTCATTCATGTGTTCAAGTCATGTGTGGCCTGATTAGCTGATGATCACCTGGCACCTAACTCTGATCTGTGTTCTTAATATCCCTGTTGGTGTTTCCCCTCCCTAATAGTCTGACGTCACCAAGCATTTTATGAGTGGGGGTTCTACAAAAAAAAATCAAGCACACACTGTGTTTATTGGTGGGGATTCTGTGTGAAGATTAGGTCATGAGTGGGGGTCCTGTTTAAACTGAGCTCCAATGATCTTTATGAACACACACAAACACATTCCTGCGTGCTTCGCACGCATTACAATAAACAAGCACACACTTTGTGTTTATTGGTGGAGATTCTGTGTGAAGATAAAGTCACTTTTACTTCATCAATACAGACACATACATACACACTCAGCAGAGATGTCAGGAGACTTTGGTGGGCTTTACACGAGGACGAATTTGTACGACTCCGGTAAAATAAACTATCGATCTGGTGATATTGACACACGGAGACGCGTATTTGTCCATGACTCCGCATCTTTTTTGAAAACGGGTTTACAATTGGATATCTGCGTATTCGTCTTCATGCCGTAGTTGGTATAAACAGATAAGTCCGGAGAAGACGGTGACCTCATAGCACCCTTCCTCCTCCGGGGGATCCCCGCCCAACCCACGTTGTCACAAACAACAACAACAACAATGGCGCCAGCCGGGCTGATTCTGATCTTGTTCTAGCAGCTATAAGTATTGCTACAACTTTCATACCAACATTTTCTCACAGAACACCAACAACACCAGCTACAGCAACAACAGCAACAAGTGCTTCAAGCAGAGACGCAGCATGTTACGCATGCATGAGCACTTGTTGACGTGGAATCCACCTCGGAGCAGAACTGTGATGTTACGAGTGTAGTAACCCAAGAACTACATTACCCAGCATGCAATATGGGTTGGGAGCATGCGCGGAAACCCATAGGTACGTCCCGGCGTGGATTTTGCGTTCTCAAGTAAATACACAAGCCTATCTACAATACGATGTGTAAACAGCGATCCGTGTTTTGATGCCGACGTCAAGACAATACGGTGCCGTCCTCGTGTGAGGAGGGCCTTTATTCATGTGTTTTGGTACTCTGTGGCTTGATTAGCTGATTACAAGCACCTGAGCTGGAGATAATTAAGGGCTCCATTGTCATGGTAACGGGAACAGGTGCCGCCAGATGCAGCCACTTAAACTCAGTTTTCTTTAGGCGATTGCTGCTTTTTGACAGTGTAGAACAACTCCTTGCTTCTTTGTGGCTGTTTGAGCTACATCAATAAAAAGAACACCTTGAGTATCGGGCAAGTCTTGGGATCGTGAATGTGTCATTTTAATGAAGACAGTGTGAGAAATGACAGATTTATCGCAATTTACAAACAGCCTGTCCAGCATCAGGACTTCATGTCAGGTTTGAATGGACGTCTATGTGCTTTTCATTCAAGACAGCTTCTAAATTGTTAAGGTGTAATGTGGCATATGAGGTATGAATTAAATGAAACATTTTTAATATTTCCTTACTATAATTAGTGATTTATTACATCACCATTTAGTATGTGCTGATGTGTTTGTGTATGTGTTTATTAGTGAAACAAATTTTTACAAGTTGCAGAGGGGAGAGGAGCAGCAGTATGAATAAAAGCAATTCTCTCATTATCTTGATCTTCTTTTCTTTTCTCCTGCAATATTTTATTCATTAAATATTCAACAATATAGTAAAGTAAAAGTTACATTTTATTTATAATTTAAAGATGTGGCAACAGTGCAAATTGTCAATTTCAGTGGAGATGATGCAGCTAAAAAATCTGCACTGTAAAAATTTGAATTTTGCAAAAGCTGACTTTGAGGCATTAAAAAAGTAAACCTGAGGTGAAAGGTCACTTTTATTTTACATTTTTATTTTACGTTAATTTTATTTACACTATTTTATCATTCAATATTATGCAGAGACCTTGATTTCCTGCAGGAATACAAGCGACCTGTGTGTGGGAAATGTACTGTAAAGATGGAGAGCTTTTGCCTGAGGTACGTGCCTTAGGCACCGAAGCGCTTTCCAAGATGCCTACTTTGGGCAACAGCTGTGTCAGTTTGTGACGTGGTTATCGGGTAATTATTAATATTTACTTTATTGCTAGTAATGATAATTATGTCATTATTTTGTATGTGTTGATGTGTGTTTGTGTGTGTGTGTGTGTTTGTGTGTGTTTGTGTGTGTGTGTGTGTGTGTGTGTGTGTGTGCTTCTCAAGGGAAACAAATTATCAGAGTTGCAGGAACAGTGGCATACACAAAATCCTGTCTTTATTTTTGTCGTTAAGTCTTTTCTCCTGCACTATTATTTAAAAAAATCATTATCCAGTCAACAATATAGTAGAGTTTGTTATAAACTATTTATTGTTTAAAGGTGGGCTAAGAGAGCAAACAGTCAATTTTAATGGAGACTTGCACACAGTTAAAAATAAAAACATTTTAAAAAGCTGATTTAATTTTAAAGAAAAAACTTCTTTGTTTGCCTCTGTGCAAAAACTGTTGAATTGTGTATGAAGTTCTGGCTGACTGTTGCTGTGCCACGACGGGATGCTTGAATGCTGGCGCTCCTAGAGTTAGGATACCTCTAATTGAAAATTTGGATAACATCACATGCTGATTTTGCTGTGTGTGAACAACACTGCTTCGAAATCTATTTTTTTACTGTTTTAAAGTGTCCATGTGTTTTGAAATTTTAACTTCCAGAGACTCTGACTGTCCATCGAGACTGTAACCTTTACTGGTAACATTAATCTCAGTCTGGATTACGAGTTTTTACACCTTCAATCACTGAGCAGTCTCACTGCCTTCTGCCAGAGCAGAAGGCAGTTTACCCTTGCAACTGTATGCCGTCAACCTCACACATTAGGACCACTCATTGCGAAGGCTGTCTAACACTTTCTTGAAAAAAAGTATAGGTGACTAACCTCAAAGTTGGCATACAGGGGCTTTCCGAATAGCTACAGTGGAAGGAAACCATGCTGTCAAGCTACATCAACATGGCTGCATCAGAGTCCAAGAGGCTACTGGCTTTCCACACTAAAATCTTGGATACCTTGCTGTTGGATCCTGTGCATCCACATCAATCCTACTGCTCTACAACTAATCCCCCTGAATTCTGGATGGGGGTCGTGGTTGGAGGAGACAAAAGCTGGAGGAAAACAATCATATTCTCCCGTTCCACACCTCCTCAGTAATCACTACATGTTCCGCTGTAGGACGACAGCTGGAGAGATCCGAGTTACGCTGGACTAAACACTGACACTGTAGAATGCCCTCCAGGGTCTACACACTGTGCCTCGGATTCATGTAGTACTGTTGCTGCCTGTGCGCCACTACCACTGCTGCTGTCACCACCTCTGCAGCAGCAGCTACACCTGCTGGTGTCCCTTCTCCACCTCCCACTGTCACTTCCACTCCATATCCTGCAGTATCTGATGCTCACGCTGCTGTCTCCTCTGTACTTGCCAATCAGTGGTGGAGCATGCACAGGGAGAGGCTGTCCACCTTCCACCACGGCAGGCTGCTCAGGGAGGCCGATGCTCCAGTGGGCTCACCCAGGAACCTCCTCACCCAGAGATAACACTAAGGGATCTTCCTCCTCATCACTTTCACTGGTCCGGATTTCCTCACACCAGGGGCATATTTACTCATAAGGGGGCCCAAGGCAAAATCAGTCAATGGGGGCCTTTTCTGTACTGTGCTGAAAAGTTTTATTGTTATTTTACTTAAACCTGGTAACAAAATGAAACTAAATGCATTTTCTCAAACTCTGCAATTCAGTTCAATTTTGACAGAAGGCCAGTATATTAATTAGGCCCCTTGTCCTGCTTTTGAAATCTGTGACAGTATTCTATAGCTTAAGTTACTAGTTACATAACAATGTTTATATGCCCCCCTATCAAGGGAATAATATTTATGACCAAAAAAAGATTTTGAATCTTAATGTTTATCATTACGGCGCCCCTGGCAAAGGGACATTGTTAAAAATAAATAAAAAGTTTATTGTGCACAGGCAAAACTATGTGCCTGTGCAGGGGCCATATCCTTTTTATACTAAGTGTAACATAGTTTGAAAAGTCATGAATCTAATTACAGGATATCATGATTAAAATAACGACAATGCCATCAAATGTATGAGGTCTACCAACAAAATTATAATGAAATATGGATGTTAATCTCCTCTACTTCATACTACAGCGTGTGAATTAAGACTAAATATTAACCCCTTAACTCCCAGCTCAACTGTTTGGCAGAGGCCATCAGTAGAAAAGGGTTATTTAATGTTTTAAAATGACAGAAAAAAACAAATTGTTGTCTGATTTAATTAACATTTCAGGAAAGAAAGAAAACTACAAACACAAAAATATGCTGTGGGATTTAAAGGTTTAAAAAACAATTACTACTACAGTTAAATTAAAAATAACTTGAAATAGATTATATTGAGTTTGAAAACACACAAAACATGTTTTGGATGATTAACAGATTTTTTATATAAAAATCTAATTAGTAAATGCCTTAATATTTAAAATAATAATGTTGATAATAATAATAGCTTTAAGCTTTTAAACCTTTAAATCCCACTAAAGAAAATATCAGTGCTTTCGGTTTGTTTGTAGTTTACTCTATATCCTAAAACAATGGGAGAAAGAAACAATGACATGTTTTTTAACACGTTGTATATTCCTGAATTTATGGACCTCTGTCGAACAGTTGAGCTGGAAGTTAAAGGGTTGATAGCTGCTTGAATTGAAGAAAACTTTATTAATACAGTTTAATGAGATGTTTGGGGGGCCCTGGACATCTTGGGGCCCAAGGCAATTGCCTGTGTTTGCCTAATGGTAAGTACGCCCCTGCCTCACACCACTTGGAATATAGGAACTATTTTAGGAAGAGCAAGAGTTCCACCGCTCACATTTGTTCCCCACTCCAACTCACACTTAACATGCCGGGTACAGCGTAATAGGAGCCTGCAGGAGTGCATTTCAAGGTCCATCAAAAATAAAATCCCCACTGGGAAAACGGCCACATGCCCGCCTCGGCTCTGTCAAATACCTCCATCATCAACTCTCATCATCAGAGACCCCATAATAAAGAAACCTGTGCATGAGGGGGGCAGTCATGCTGTCGTTCCCAAGCCATTATGGACATTTTTCGATTCGCCATTATGGACATTTTTTCGATTTTTCGGACAGAATTTCGATTTGCATCTAGTCCTAGGGCTTTGAGAAAACCCCAACAAATTATATATCAAAACGTGCGGCTCGGTCCCGATCGGTGTGCCATGACTTTTATAAGAATTTCGCGAAAAAATGGCCAAGTTATTCGCGAAAAACTGCGAAAAAGTCCCATTGAAAATGAATGGATTTCTACTCAAACACACCAAAAAACACTGTTTTTCTAAGCACCTACAGTGCTCATTCAAACATCAAAACGGAGCTCTATGTCTCCTCTGTTCAGGACTGAAAACCGCGAGCCCTCAAATCTCCCTTGCGCCAGCCCAAAATGACTTTTTAGAGTGGAGTTTCAAACGAGATTTGAAAAAACTGAGTGTGAGAGCAGGCAGTCACCACTCGAAAAAATCCCCGAACAACTTGCGATAACGGCAAAACGGTACATCGGACCTGAATAATTTTTTCAGAAAAACGGATCTGAGACTCTTGTGCCTCATATAAAAGAAAAAGTGAAGCCCTAACTCATTCTGTATTTAAATGAGAAACAGCTGTTTGGTCCAAAGTCGGGCTACTTCTCCCATAGAGGTCCATTCAACCTCCAGATCTCTTGCCCAATCTGGACAGGCTGTTTGTAAATCGCGATAACTCTGTCATTTCTCACACTATCTTCATAAAAATTACATCTTCACGATCCCAAGACTTGCCCGACGCTCACGATATGCTCAAAAATTGCATATCTTCTACGGTTTTTGAAATATAAGTAGCTGTTCGACACTGTCAGAAGTCATCATATTGTGATCATTTAAGACAGCCAAAGTGTTGCATCTCCTCGCAGCTGTTCCTGTTACCATGACAATGGAGCCTTAATTATCACTTGGCCAGCTTCCAGATCCTTCCAGGGGCTCAGCTAATCAAGCCACACAGGACCAAGTCAAATAAATGACTGCTCTGCCATACTTCCACCTAGAGGAATCATTCAAACTTGAAAACACAGCCGTAAGTCTCTGCCCTTCAGAACTGAAAAATGTAATGTAATTTTTCAGCCAGTAAGCCTCCTAAAACTACTCATATAAGTCAAGGATTAGTAAATACTGAATTCATCATTTATAAACCTTTTTTTCTGACATGAATAATCAGTAATAACACATTTAAAGATACACCTAGAAATGTTTTACTCATCATTATTAAGCATATTAGTGAAGGATTAGTGAATGTTTGACTCATCATTAATAAACATATAAATAAAGGATTAGTAAATGTTTTATTCATCATTAATAACCATATTAGTTAAGGGCTAGTAAATGTTTAACACAGCATTAATAAGCATTTTAGGTAAGGTTTAGTGAATGTTTTACTCATCATTAATAAGCATATTAGTAAAGGATTATTAAATACTTAATTCATCATTTATAAAGCATTTTTCTGACATGAATATTCAGTAATAACTCATTTATAGACACATTTAAAAATGTTTTACTCATCATAAATAAGCATGTTAGTAAAGGATCAGTAGTTGTTATGTGTTTGTGTGTATTTTGGGTTAAAAGGAAATAATCTTCACACAGAATCTCCACCAATAAACACATAGTGTGTGTTTATGTGTTTAACTGCACGCAAAGCGTGCATGTCTTTGTGTGTTTGTATGTTTATAAAGACCATTGGAGCTCAGTTTAAACAAGACCCCCACTCATAGAGAGCTTGATGACATCAGTCTGTTAGGGAGGGCAAACACCTACAGATATATCAAGAACACAGCTCAAGGTCAGGTGCCAGGTGATGATCATCAGCTAATCAGGCCACACATGACTTAAACACATGAATAAAGTCTCGTGCCATCCAGAACTATTCCAGCATGTCATCCAGCTGAAATGCTGCTTGAGGCTGGCCTGTATTAAAAAGATAAATCCCGGCAGCGGCCCGAGCCCCACTCACGATTCCCGCGGGAATTGTCTAGTTTATTCATTCATTTTCTGTACCTGGCTATCCCTTTCAGGATTGTGGGGGGCTGGAGCCTATCCTAGCTATCATTGGGCGAGAGGCGGGGTACACCCAAAACCAGTCGCCAGTCAATCCCAGGCAACATAGAGAGACAGACATTCATTCATACTCACACCTAAGGGCAGTTTAAGGTCACCAATTAACCTAATGAGCACATTTTTGGTCTGTGGGAGGAAACTGGAGTGTCTGGAGGGAACCCACGCATGCATGGAACATGCAAACTTCACACAGAAAGGCCCTCCGGGCTCGGGAATCAAACTGGGAACCTTCTTGCTGTGAGGCACGTGCTCTATCAGCTGCGCCACCGTGCCTCCACTGAAATCATATTCATAAAATACTTAAAGCATTCCCTAAGGACTATAATCTGGGCACCACTAAGCAATGACCTCAGAAAAGAGATCCATCACCGGGTCCATCGTTTGGGAGGTAAGAGACCAGATTCAAGTAGGCCTAGACCGATTGTGGCTAAGTTTGTTAACTCCAAACAGAAAGAGCATCTGAAGAGCCGGGGCAGGGAGCTGAGGGGGATGGACTTCAGTGTGAACGACCAGTTTCCCAAGGAGATCCTGTAGCGGCGCAAGGTCCTTTTTCCAGTCAGGCGGAGGTTCATTGAAAGAGGCTCCCGAGCTGTCATTGCTGTCGACAAACTGTTCATTAACAACTAATTGTATCGCGATCCAGGTGTGACTCCTTGGCTCTACTAACTTCAGGTAAATACCACCATACACATCATACAAGGTTTAAACACTTCTATGGGGTATGCAAATCATCTAAGCAGTATTAGTTGACAAAAAGCTCACTGCTAGTCTCCATGTGTGGGATCCTGATGTCTTCTGTTCTATCAGAACATTTGTTATTTCTTTTTTTTAGTCTTGTTCTTTATTTTCTTTGTTTCTCTGGTCTTCTTCTCTCCTTCATTCTCTCCACAATTAGCTCCAACATTAACCTTTTATGTTACACTGAAAACAGGGACTCAGACACATATAACACACATACAGGACACTCAAAGCACTTCTGCACAACAAACAGCATGTGGCCACACATTAACACCCAATACACGTAGCAAGACACCCACAGCATGTGGATTTATTATACACATACAGTGATGGAAACATCACACATGAGATTTCACTGGCACACATACATAAATGGGAGTATCAAGCATGCTCACAAGAATGCATGCATATGGGCACATACATATATATGTCTGCTTGAGCAAATATACACATATTTCTCTTAGTTAACTCAATCAGCTGGCCTAAGTATGACACCACTCAGGTTTATTTCATGGAATATACAGTACGTGGAGCTGGTTCCAGGGAGAAGAGATTGAAGGTGTTTGATAAATTGAAAGATCTGCAGGCAGACATTATTTTGCTACAAGAGACCCATTTACCAGAGACAGCAGTGGGTTCACTCTCCACTGTACAGTTCCCTCATGTGTATTCAGCCTGTCTCAATTCCAGACAAAGAGGTGTAGCCGTCTTAATAAGTAGGCAGGTAAATTTCATCGTTGAGAGCACAGTTTCAGACCTAGAAGGTCAGGATATAACTTTGAAATTAACTATTCAAAATATGAAACTATGCATTGCCAACATTTATGGACCAAATGTTGATGACCCCTCCTTTTTTCACTCCTTGTTCACATCACTCTTTGATCATTTAGATAACACACTCATCATAGGAGGAGACTTCAACATGTCCTTGGACTCAGGAATGGACAGGCTGAATTCAACAGGAAACCATCGGCTCTGGCAATCCACTAAGGTTGTTAAACAATACATGGAGGATTTTGGTCTCTGCAATGCCTGGCGCTCACACCACCCTACTTTTAAAGATTACATATACTTCTCACCAGTGCACCACTCATATTCCAGAGTAGATTTCTTTCTAGTTAGCAGCTCAAGAATGAGCAATATAATAGAAACTACTATCCATCCTATCACTATCAGTGACCCCGCACCAGTGTCATTCACTCTAATTGATAAGAAAATAAAACCACCAACGAGTAACTGGAGATTTAATACATCATTACTTAAAGATCCTAATTTTATCAGCTATTTTGAAAAAGAATGGTCTCTATATATAGAAAACAATGACCTACCAGAGACCTCAGCTTGTGTTCTTTGGGAAGCAGAAAAGGCAGTAATGCGAGGGAAAATAATTTCGTTCTCATCACACAAAAAAAAGGAGGAGAAGCAGCAAACATCTGAACTGGAGTCAAGACTCAAGTCACTAGAAGAAGCGTATAGGGCAGCCCCTGAAGAGGACATACTGAACAGTATTAGGAAGGCTAAACTTGAGTTGAATGAAATAATCGAAAAGAAAACTCAATTTATGATGCAAAGACTACGCTTGGAAAAATTTGAACACAGCAACAAATCTGGTAGATTCCTAGCTAGTCAATTAAAGGCAAACAAAGAGAAAACAACTATCTCCTCTGTTAAGGATTCAGCAGGAAATATCACCCATGACCCTGACAAAATAAATAACATCTTTAGGGATTTCTATAAGACACTGTATTCATCACAAATCAACCCACCAGATAGCAGCATTGAAGAATTTCTTAGTGACATAAACCTCCCAAAATTGCAACCAGAACAGAGAATGGCTTTGGACTCACCTCTCACAACTGGGGAACTCCATAAAGCACTACAAGGCATGCCTAGTAATAAAGCCCCAGGTCCAGATGGTTTTCCAGCAGAATTCTATTAGGCATTCTGGACCGCACTGGGACCCACTTTTTTCAAGATGGCCTCAGAGATCAAGGGAAAAGGAAAAATACCCAAAAACATGAATTCAGCTAACATTACCCGACTACTAAAACCAGCAAAAAGACTCCACACTTCCATCCATTTACCGGCCAATTTCATTAATAAACGCTAACCTCAAAGTAATCTGCAAAGCTCTTGCCAAAAGATTAGAAACAGTAACTCCTCTTATTATACACCCTGATCAAACAGGCTTTATAAAGGGCAGACATTCTTCCACTAATATGCGCAGACTAACAAGTCTGATACAACTGTAGATTATGCCACCTCACACAATCTAGAAACCACAATCATCTCCTTAGATGCAGAAAAAGCATTTGACCGTGTTAACTGGAAGTTCCTATTTGCAACATTGAACAAATTTGGATTCGGTTCATCTTTTATTGACTGGCTGAAGATTTTATACAATGACCCAAATGCATGTGTGAGGAAAAATGATCAAACTTCTCCAAGCTTCAGTCTACAAAGGGGCACCAGACAGGGCTGCCCACTCTCCCCATCACTTTTTGCTATCTTTACTGAACCCTTAGCAGCTAGTATTAGACAAACTAAATAAATTAAAGGTATTAATGGCAATAGTATAGAACACAAGACTAGTCTTTATGCTGATGATGTATTACTTTTTCTCCAGAACTCACAAACATCTCTCTCTCATACAATCACACTCATTAATAAATTCTCATCAGTTTCGGACTACTCCATTAATTGGTCTAAAACTACTGTTCTACCTATCAACTGCACGTTCCAGAATATTCCAAATATTACACTACATTCAGGGCAAATTAAATACTTGGGAATAAACATCTCTCCTAGTATTTCTGAATTAATAAAGCTAAACATGTCCAGCTTTTAAAAATAGTTGAGGATGACCTCACTCAGTGGCAATCCCTACCCATATCACTCATGGGAAGAGTTGCCACCATAAAAATGATGGTTCTACCTAGAGTAAACTATCTGTTCTCAATGATTCCCATGAAACCTCCTTCCACCTGGTTTAAAACCTTAGACTAATTCATAAATAAATTTCTATGGAAAGCCAAACCACCGCATATTAGTTTATAAACTCTACAAAAGACAAAAAACAATGGTGGTTTAGATTTGCCCAATTTTCACCTCTATTTTCTAGCAAACAGATTACAATACATATCAAAATGGCTAAATCTCAACCAACCAGATGAACCATGGCAAGCTCCCCCCAGGGCCGGGCCAGGGGGGGAGGGACGGGTTGGCGTGCATCTCTAGCGTCCGTCCGGTACTCTTGGGACCATGGAGCTTATGTAGCTGGATGGGATGGGTGGTGGGGGTGGGGGGTGGGGGGCGGATTCGTGAGACGGCGGGCCTGGGGTTAACGAGCCTTTGGACTGTTGTGTGAATGTCTATGTATGTATGTGCGTATATATGTATGTGAGCGTGTGCAGGTACATTTGGATGTAGGTTTGTGTGTCTATGTGCATAACTGTGTATGGGTTTGTGTATGTATGTATGTATGTGTGTATGTCCTTGTATGTGGGTTTATGTGTGTATGTATATGTATGTATGTATATATGTGTATGTACTACATATGTATGTGTGTATGTGTATGTATAGAGATGTGTGTATAGATGTGTATATATGTATATGGATATATATGTACTAGTGCTGTCAGATGATCAGGGGAATTGATCTGGTTGGTTGCCGGATTTATGGTTGATTGATCTGGTTGGTTGCGTTTTGGTCCTGTGTCTGCTGGAGGTGCCCGGGGGGGGAATTTGGGTTACAGGATATTGTAGTGTTGTGATGTGTGGCTGGTCGGATGGGTGCACCGGGGAGTGGGACTGGGTCTTGGGTGTGCCTTTCCTGTTGTCGCCTGGGCTTTGTTTGGTTTGGCTGCAGGCGCGTGTGTGGGGTGGCGTGCCGCTGCCGTGTGCGGGTCATCCGGCTGGCCGATGCCGGGATGTTTGTGTGCTGTGGTTGATGGCGATTGATTTTTTTGATGCATTAGTTTCCGGGGTAGTTAGTTGGTCTGGTTGGTGCACTAGGGTGACAGCCCTATATATTTATACATCTATATATGTATGTCCCCCTTCTCTCTCCAGGATATGGCACGTGTGCATTGTCCGGGATGTGCCGGGTTCGCTGGCTCCTGCAGCCCTCGACTCTGGGCCTGGGGGGTCCTGGGCCCCCCCTGTCCCGGGGGGTCCCGGGGATAGGGGGGGACCTATTGCGGCCATCTGGGCAGCTCACCTTCCGGAGGGAAGTCCTCTTCTCTCCGGTCTTACCTCGCCCCACGGCCTTAGCTTCCCCACTCCTCCACACACCCACACACTTAGGGGGCGGGGGATTATTGGGCCTGGGTGGGTCGGAGGTCAGGGGTGGGGCGGGGGGGGGGGGATCTCCATGGTCCCCGGGGTCTGACCGGGGGGCGCTTGGGGCGGGTGCCAGCCCGCGGCGGGTGGCTGTCTGGGCTGGTTCTGTCCTCCTGGGTGCAGGGCTGGGCCCTCCCCTGTGGGGGCGGATGGGTTGCCCTTGGGCTCGCGGCGCCAGTCTCCTGCCTCCCCACACTCGATTGGGGGCCTGGCGTCTGGCGGGGCCTGTGGGCCTCGTCCCCCTTGGCCCCTGGGGCCCACACCCCACAGAGTCGGGTGTTGACCCCCCGCTTCTCCTTGCCTCTTCTCCCAGCCTTCTCCTTGGTTGGCGCGCTCCTGGCTCTGTGGCAGGCTGCCTTTGCTCTGTGCTCTGTTGAGGCGGCTGGCTGCATGGCGCTGGTGGGCCCTCTCAATGTACATCTGGCCCCTAAAGGCAGTGGGGCTACATCTGCACGATCACTCTTTTGCATGATCACTAAACACAAAGCACAACTTAATCCAAACAATTTGCACTCTTAGCCATGCCCCTACAGATGCCGATATCTGTATGTTTATTTATGTATATATGTGTCTATGTGTACATATATATATATCTATATATATATATATATATATATATATATATATCTATATCTATATATATAGATATAGATATAGATATATATATGTATATATATATATATATATATATATGTATATATATATATATATATATATATATATATATATATATACATCTACAATTGTTATAGCTGTGCTCATTGTTCTAATGATCTCCCCAGTTCTTCTCTCCTCAGGTGCTCCTTGTGATTGTAGTGTCAAAGACCACAGGATACTTTTTCTTCTCAGGTTCAGCAGCTGGATGTCTGGTTGTCCCGTTTGAATGCATCTGCTCAGTTATTGTGCTTGTTTTTTTCTGTTTTGTTGTTTCTCTCTCCCTTTCTGGCTTTTTTTCTTCCCTCTCTCTTATCTATTATCACCCTTGTCTGGTCAAGCAATAATTTTCCAACTAACTTGGCAGTATATTGGGAAAAAAAAAAAAAAAATTTTAACAAAAACACTTATAAAAAGTTCACTTAAAACTAAGGGGAGCCTTATATACAAACGGCTCCTCTTGGCAAAGTAAATGTGTTCTGCACAAAATGGCAGCCAGACCATAATTCTGCCATTGCAATGCTGGACACTACAAGTTAAAGAAAAAAAAAACAAAACAAAAAAAAGAGATCTTTTAGTAATAATTAGCATTTATTCTGTTTGTGAAGCTAACACTTAAAATAAAATCAATCTCATAAACCTGAGTGGAAGTTTTCCTGACAGGGATGTCAAACCTACTGAACAGACCCCAAAAGATATGCCTGAATTCAGGTCAGCGCTTTGGACCCACAGAGGCATGGCTCCTCCCCCTGGTGGTACCATGGTTTTCATTTGAGAGAGGTGTTGTCTTGGACCTGACTTACAGATTCTGTCACCAGGGGTCTTTTTGCCTACTGGCTTATAAAGAAAACTGGCGGGCACGTTAAAATAATTTTTAGAAATAAAGGAAAGGGAGAGGAGACCCAGACAACACTAAAGAGAGATGGGGACTAAACCAGACAAATGACTAGACTCAGGAGTAGGGATGTTAAGATGTGAAAATTTTGTATCTTGGTTATTGTGACCAAAATAATGATGGTTATCATAATTATTGCAATACTGTTGCAGTGTGCAAAAAATCTTCAAAAAGTACTTTTACACAAAATTGAAATCATTTAACCTCTTCACTCTTATAATCAAAGCAGTTCTTTCTGGGGTTTTTTGTCCATAAATGTATCAAGAGTTTTCATGAGAAATAAACTTAGAAAATTTTATCAAATATTTGTCATTATGTTATAAATGCTTGAACAGTGTGTAATTACAAGAAAAGAAAAAATAGATTTGAACTTTAGGCAGGATTCTGTTTATAAACAATTATAAATTACCATGTTCAAAGTTCTAAGATGACAAAACATAATCTTAACCTATTTTACATGTATACAAGCACTGACACATTTTTTCCATGTTACAGCGAGCATTAGACCATGACCAGACTGTATTTTTTACTGACGATATTCACTGAAGAAGTTAGACCCCTTCATGACTCTCCTTTGGCCTCCCCTCTCCCTGGCAGATGTCCATGATATTTTCTCCTCTAATATTTCCAAATTAAGTTGATGAAATCCACAAAACACAAACTTTGATGGAAAAAGATGATCAATTTCATAATATGGGGAATAAACAGCAAAAGAATGGCAAAAACACACTCCAGAATAATACCAATGCTGTAATTAACAAGTTTAATACATTATTTAGATAGAATTACAGACAAACCACTTGTATTTCCCTCAGGCATTGTTTAGACAGGGTGACTGCCTTCTATCAGTTCCCCCTCAGCATCCTTTTAAAAATCAAAAAAAAAAAAAAAAACTCCTTTTCGAGAGGATAAATCTCTGCTGTGTCTTTAGCTCTCAGACTCAAAGTCAAACAATGCGAACTGTGCGTGCATGCCCCCTGTGAAGCTGCTTCATCGAAGAACAGACACATAGTTCCGGCTTTTCCAGTCATGGAGCAACATCACTGTGCATATTGACGCAGTGTGGTCATCAAACATGGTTTAACTGTAATTTTACTTGGACACAGCGATTAATACCGTGGGAAATTTTACTGTGGTTTACTATTTTACCAGTAACCATTACATCCCTACTGAGGTGTAGCTCTGTAGGTGTCTTTTTCTATTGTTTACTTAGAAGCATTGTCACATCAAGGAGGAGTCATCTAAGCAGTAACAAAATTTAATCCACACATCACAGGAAGAGAGAGGATTGTATCAGTGAGAGTAGGAAGTGGTTTGGGGGGTAAGTTGAGGAAATTAAAGCGAACAAAATCTCTGGTTTGAAGGCATTCACCCGGTTAATGCCCTACTGATGGCTAAAGCTAAGGAGCTGTCTCCTCTTGAACGTGGTCGGATCGTCGAGCTGCATAAGCAAGGCCTCTCGCAGCGTGCCATTGCTGCTGAGGTTGGACGCATTCAGACATCATTTGAAATGTTTTTGAAAGATCCTGAGCATTATGGAACAAAAAAGTCAAGTGGTAGACCCGAAAAAATTACACCTGCGCTGAGCCGAAGGATCCGATTGGATGTCCGTCCAGACACAGGGCCGTCCTCGAACCAAATTAAGGCCCTTACTGGTGCCGACTGCAGAGCAATAACCATCAGACGGCATCTGCAGGAAAAGGGTTTAAAAAACAAAAAACAAATTGAAAGATCTTGTCTCCTTGAACGCCCCAAAAGTGCACGTTTAGACTTTACCAGGGAGCATCAAACTTGGGACACTGAAAGGTGGAAAAAAGTTTTCTTCTCTGATGAGAAAAAATGTAACCTTGACGGTCCAGATGGCTTCCAATGTTACTGGCATGACAAGGAGATCCCACCTGAGATGTTTTCTACCCGACACAGTGGAGGGGGGTCCATCATGATCTGGGTGCTTTTTCATTCAGTGGAACACTGGAGCTTCAGGTGGTGCAGGGTCGTCAAACGGCGGCTGGTTACGTGCAGATGTTGCAGAGGGCATCCCTCATGACTGAGGGCCCTCGTCTGTGTGGTAACAGCTGGGTTTTTCAACAGGACAACGCTGCAGTTCACAATGCTCGCTTGACCAAGAACTTCTTCAGGGAGAATAACATCACTCTTTTGGACCATCCCACATATTCTCCTGATTTAAATACCATAGAGAACATTTGAGATAGATGGCAAGTTTATAAAAATGGCCGTCAGTTCCAGACAGTTGATGCCCTTCATGAAGTCATCTTCACCACTTGGAGCAATGTTCCCAAAAGCTTCCTGGAAACACTTGCATCAAGCATACCCAAACAAATTTTTGAAGTGATTAAGAAGAACGGTGGAGCTACTCATTACTGAGTCCTACTGAGAAAAAAATTTTGTTCTGGTTTGGAGAGTTTTTTGTCATTTTTTTGGCAGTGGTCTTACACTTTTGATCAGCTGATAAACAGCCTATTTCAGTTTACTTGTTGTTTTCAATAAATTACTTTTTCAAAGTGCTTTCTGTCACACTCCCCCTTCTTGCTTTTGCATATTGTAGCTCTACTTAAAACTTAATTAAGATCCAAAAGTCCAAAAGGTAAATTCTAGCAATTTTTCAACTGGTCTTAAGATTTTGATCAAGAGTGTATATTAGAACACCAGCCTGTCTTGTCAAATTTCAGAAGGTACAAGCCTTTCTGATTAAGTGAACAAAGTTGAAACACTTATGTCCATGTAAAACGCACTACTCTGTGTGTGTCATTGGGGCACTATGAATATTAGCTGCTTGTGTCATTTGACACTATACTGCCAGAAGTATTCACTCACCTGCCTTGGCTTGCATATGAACTTCAGTTACACCCCATTGCTATTCCATAGGGTTCAATATGACACTGGTTCACCCTTTGCAGCTATAACAGCTTCAACTCTTCTGAAGGCTGTCCACAAGGTTTAGGAGTGTTTATGGGAATTCTTGACCATTCTTCCAGAAGCACATTTGTGAGGTCACACACTGATGTTGGATGAGAAGGCCTGGCTCTCAGCCTCTGCTCTAATTCATCTTCCCAAAAGGTGTTCTATCTGTTCGAGGTCAGGACTCTGTGCAGGCCAGTCAAGTTCATCCACACCAGACTCTGTCATCCATGTCTTTATGGACCTGCTTTGTGCTCTGGTGCACAGTCATGCTGGAAGAGGAAGGGGCCAGACCCAAACTGTTCCTACAAATTTGGGAGCATGGAATTATCCGAAATGTCTTGGTATGCTGAAGCATTCAGAGTTCCTTTCACTGGGAATATTTAGAAGTGAGGACATTTCATGACTGGATTTGTTACACAGGTGTCATCCAATTACAGTTCCACGCTGGAATTCACTGAGCTCCTGTGAGCGATCCATTTCACAATTGTTTCTAAAAGCAGTCTACATGCCTAGGTGCTTAATATTATACACTTGTGGCCATGGAAGTGATTAGAACACCTGATTCTGATTATTTGGATGGGTGAGCAAATACCTAGGCAATAGTGCATGTTGAAAGTCAACAACTGTGCAATTTATACGCCACTGGGTGAGAATAGGCTGACATCCAGGAGGCAGAGAGACCCAGGACTGTGTCCTGGTCTCCCTTCACTTTCGCCTTAAGCCTGAGCTGAACTGTGTGAGCAAAAGTGTATTGTCTATTTCTATCACCCTAACTCACTCTTATGACTCTTTAACTCTCTACTTTCATAACCACTTCTGAGAGAACACATGACAATCTTCTACTCGTTGAGTTTGCTTGCTTGCAGCCAGGACAGTAGAAAAACAGTTTTGCTCTGCCTCCATCACTCATTTATTGACTTCAACAGAGTGTTTCACAATAAAACACATCACTTCCTGTTCATGTCACAAAACTGCATATTGATCAAAACTGACTTATATCTTATTTCTCAAGTAAATGAATTACAATAAAGAAAATATAAACATTTCTCTAGGAAATGCTGCTTAAAGGTAGATTTGGTGAGCATCTGTCTAAACCTGCTGAGCTTAAAAAAAGTTTGAAACTCAGCACATGAAGACAACCATGAAGAAACTGGACCTGATGAAGGTAGATCATTAACTTCATCTGTAGTAAAGGGAACAGGGAGGAGAGACTCTGAGGAGGTGAAACAGGTTTCAGTAAAACACAATAAAATAATAAAGGTGATATCAGTCAGAGCTCAGACTCCATTTGAAGAGGACTAACTGAAGCAGAGGGACAAACACTGATCTGAGACAGGGTGAGTGTTCATGCAGTCTGAATATTTCTCTGCTGTTTTAATGTCTGGATGATCAGTTCAGTGAAGAGAGTGAATGCTGAGTGATGAACTTTAAATGAAACAGAGACACTGATATAACAGACATGCTGCTCAGTGAATGTGAGGGCTTTTTTATTCTTCTTTAAATCTGTTTTTTTATATTATAATGCTTCAGATGAAAAATGAAGTTTGTACAGCAGAATTATCTCTGTAGCAGATTCCTCTCTCTGTCCGCCATGTTATTTGTGCAGATATATTTAGAGACTGTTTACAGAGTGAACTGCTGTACACCCTGAAACACCCTCATTAATCTGTGATCTTTGGCATGAACAAGAATGATAGTTGTGTCTCATATTTTTAATTTTAAAGGCAGTATTTACCCAAACTCTTGACATCTTCATGACAAATTAATCTAAATCTTAAACTGTTATCAGTAAATTGAACCTCAGTTCTTCATCTACAGCGATCAAAGGTCTGTTTTATGGCACTTTAATCTCTACAGGCATGACGGACTTTGCTTCATATCCTTGAAGATTCAAGCACTGATCCATAAATCATAACCACTGTTTAATTATTAACACATGGTTTAAATAGTTTAGGCTTAAATTTCAGGCATTTGCCACTAGAGGGCCCTGAATCCAAACAATAACAAAACATGACTGTAAGGTTTGCAGGGAGTCATGGGGGTGATTTCCTGCTGCCCTCATCCAGCAGCAGGAAATCAGTTCCTATGATTCAGAGAGAGAGAGAGAGGTGCATCCCCTTTCGTTTACAAAATAACACATAAATCTATGAAAATGTAAAATAAACTGCTACTCTATGAGCTGACAGAGTAAAGTCCAAGCTGTAACTCCTTTACTAGCACTCACACTTGCTTATGTATGCACTCTCTATCTCACCCCATTCACAAGTAATAAAAAATGTATATTGTCTGGGATTTATGCAGCCGAGCCTTATGTGTGAATGCAAACAGCTGAATGTTTCACTAATACCCTACCCTAGTAATTTTCTTGTTACCCCCTAGTTTTTAATCTGCTTAAAGTCTGCGTAAGGCCGTGTCTGAACGCTGCAATGAGTTATCAGGGTAATTCACTGAGGCGAGTGGAGAGTGCAGATGACTTCATCCGGTACAAACCAGAAAATGGAGACGTGACAGGATGGATGATGGCTGCTGTTGCAGGAGAAGTTAATCTGATTGGTCTGCCATTGCTAGACCAAGACTAACTTTACCAGACCTGGGCCAGATCTGGACCACATGCCTCATACCAGTGTCTCCCGATTCCAGCTGTGCCAGTCATGTTTCTGCTGTCATGGCTCCCATCAGACCAGGCTTTCCCCAAAGACATGCCCAGTTATCTGTTATAACCAAGTCAGGACAGGTGAGGGACTTTTGGGGCCCTAATTTCGTGGCGCAGCGCAGGGGGCGCAAGCCTGGCGCACCCCGCGCAGTGTTAATTTCATCCGGCGCACCGCCGTGCGCTGCAAATTTGACAATTTGGTAGACCATGTGCGCAGAGGTGGGTGTGATGGCGCACTAGGGGGAGGTACCGACAGATTCAGGTTGGCGCAGTGACAATTTCGTGCCAAAAACTGTGCAGAAGGTGCGCTGAAAGCTCGCCAGCTCCAACCTGGTCTATTCTCGGCGCAAGTGGACCGCGCCCTCCACAGCTGTAATCTGGTGACAGACGCACATGTGTGCACACGTCCACAAAGCCTCAGAGGCAGGTTTCCAGAGTGTCAGGCACATTTTAATGCAATGAACAATCACAGCAATCACTATTTCATGTAACCATCTGAACATTCGAATCTATATTAACTGTCCTGTCACATATGATGTGGGATTAAGGCCGTTTGTCATAATGGAAACTTAACCTGACGGCATCTGGAAGTTTTATGCACATCTTACAAGTCAACAATAAACAGCCTTAACATCTGATACTGAGTATATATCTGGCTTCTCTCATTTCATTAAATTCAAAGAAAAGAGGAAGAAAAAGGAGAGAAAATAAAGGTATGTCACTACAGATTTAACTGTGAATTCCCAGATTCCTCTATTTAAGTCTTTATTTTTAACGTGATCTAAACAGATAGCATGTATTATTGCAAGGCGGATGAGTTGGAGACACCAGGAGAGTATGCAGCATATCACTAAAGGCTCTGCTATTTGGCGATGACAAACCAGGAGTGCAGGTGGATCAGAAGCATTATAAATGGATAAGCCAGCTGCTGTGTAACTGTCTCTTAATTTTATACTCCTATTAATGACAAAGGAACAGATTACATCTGTCACTGGAGCTGGCCCACATGCTGACGCGCTTCGTGGCCTCCGATGCGCGCCCTGCTGTCCCTTCTCCTGCTGAAGGGACAGCGGCTCTGACCGTCTCCACTACCGGGTCTTTCCAGCACACTTTTTCCGCGTTGGCGGGGATCAGTCAGACCAATCAGTTGCTGCCCCTCGGCCGCAGCGCATTTAGAGGCAAGGAGAGGCGGTCATTTGATTGGTCAAGACAGCGCCCGGCTATGTTAAACCCACTCACGCCTTTTCTCCTCCCTCTCTGGCACTTGCACAGAGGGGCAGGGACGGAGGCGTGGATGCGCCTCTCTGCTCCTGGAGTGTGCCTCTCTTGGCACTGCAGGAAACTTGCAAAGTGCGCCGGTCACACCCTGTCCGTTCAGTGAAGGCCGGCGCAGGGCAGGTGCGCCTGGTCTACGAAATTAGAGCCCTTGGTGTTAAAATAAAACCCAACAGGTTTCTCCCTCAAAAGTAAGCACAGGTAAGAGCACAAATGAATCAAGGGGCAGGTGTGTAGAAATATATATAGATATATATACAATTTAATTTTTACTCACAAAGTTAGAATTTAAATGCAACAATGTGTATTAATTTAATTTATATATGGACATCAAAATACTTTGGAGGTTACACAATGTAGTCCAGACACCCCCTAAATAGCTGTGGAGAGAATGTGGTCAAACCTGTAAATGATGAAAATCATCACAACAATATACATACAATGACAAATAGAAATACATGCAAGGACAAGATCTGACCCCCAGTAACCACATTCGATATCAGAGGCTATAGATCTTGTTACTGAACTGAGCAGCGTCTCTTATGCAACAAAACCAAAAGACAATCTTTACCAAATTAAAGGCCAAAAGAAACACTGTTAAAACCAATAACAGGACAAAATGATAAAAGTAGAACTTAACTAAGGCAACCTGAAACTAAAACATTCATGGAGAGAGAAGAAAAAGAAAAGTAAAGAAAAAAGGACAAATTAACTGACCAAAAGGACAATAGACAGAGCACAAGGCAAGGCAAGAATGGCAAACTGTAATGAAAAAAACATCTTTACCAACAAAAATAAACCTACCAACCAAAATGGTAGTTGTAAGCTACAAACAATTCAATAACGTTGGCAGTCCGCAACCCTGTGACTACAAACCCAGCTTGTAATGCTGGACCTTGCTCGTCAGCACACTCAGAGCACCAGCTACATTTCCACCCCCAAAGACTGCCGTTTCTTTTATGAGAAAAAAAGTTAACATATAGTAAAATCCAACCTCCGGTTTTAGAAGTAAACAATAAAGCAGAGATGCTTCCATCGGTGAATTTATCCCCTCGGATGCAATGGGCAAAGCAATCGTTGGTTTCCCCAGCTGCGGGACATAACCGCTAATCAGCCGGTTACAGAATGAAGTCCACATAGTTTGCTGGACTCCACCTCTATACCCAGCAGTCAAATGTTGACATGTACATGTCATCACTGGACTGATTTTGGAGGGACCAGAAAAAACTGTCCGACATTGTTCAAGCAACTGAACACACGGACTCCACATTAACTTCAGGGACTCTTGACTGACAAAGGCAGGAAACATTAATGCCCACATGAATGATAATCTTATTTCTTTCCAGCAGCTTTATCTTTGACTCGATGTGGCCCACTTTGGCCACAGGATACAACTAACTCCACCCGATGACTTAACTGCCTTCATGTTTCTCACTGTGGAGGAGCAGGAAGCAGCAGAAAGCAGCGACAGACAAAACATTTGTGCAATAACCTCCGAAATGTTGAAGAGAACCCTCCAGCAGGAAGAGTTTGTTGTTAACACTCTGCTCTCTGACTCCTTCATCACAGCTGTCAGACAGCAGGGGGCGCTCTACTATGTATCAGACTGAAGAACCAGAGCAGGGGGTCCCTCCATCTAAAACCTCTTTGAATGAAGAAGACCAGGGTCTGAGGTGAGTAACATGAAATGCCAGACGGACAGATCCATATATCCACTATGTAAATATGTCACTAGTCCATCTGTAGAAGAGCCCATTGAAAATGTTTTCACTGGCAGAACCTTCAGAAACAACTGCTTCTGGTGGTTGGACGATCATTCTGCCAGTCATACTCATCACAGACCAATAATTTCAAGCCACAGTATGATGTAGCAGCTCTACCCTGTTGATAGCCATTAGCTTAAAGCTAGGGTCTACGATCTGAAAAACAGTGCTGAGGCCGTTCGCCAGCCGGCTCCCAGTGCTGCGGCGGGCGGCCAGTGCTGCGCTCAATGTTGCAGTCGTTCGCCAGCCAGTGGCCAATGCTGCGGCCAGTGCTGCGGTCGTTCGCCAGCCGGCAGCTGTTGCTGCGGTCGTTCGCCAGCCTGTGGCCGGTGCTATGGCCGGCCGTTCGGTAGCCAGCAGCTGGCACAGTGTTCAACAATCCAAAATCATTCTGCAGCTTTTTCCACCCTACGATTTTCCAATGTTGAGTCTCCATTGGGACCTGTATTGCTCATATTTCAGCCTTTTCTTCGAAACTTTTACGTTTCCTTCTCTTCGATGTGGAGGGTAACAGAACCAGCCTCCCAACTCTATGATGCTTTAGCAGCTGTGCTGCTAGCTGCTCACCGGTACATGACTGAGGTAGTGGGGAAGAGGCGGGACCATGGGCGAGAGGGACGATGCAGAGTAGGCGAGACAGGGGATTGGATTGGTCCGCCGGGAACGGCGGTTCAGATTGGTCAACTATTATGCTGCTTTGCAACGGATATACTGAATGGATTTTTTTTTTTCATTCTTTTTGGTCTTTATATTGCATAGATCGGACCATAGGACCATAATGACCTTATAAACGGTGTTATTAAGATGTGCCAAGCTTGCAAATCGTAGACCATAGCTTTAAACTACGTTTCAGTCCTTAGGCTGTCGTATTACATTAAATTATACCACATGTATCATTTACCCCCTATGTAGCGATATCAAACTGATCAACTTTAAGGAAACTCTAAAAGGACAAAGAACATTCCTCTCCGACTCTGGGCCTCCCTGCCATGACCCTAAATCTCCGAGAAGACATCGGTGTGGATGTTTACTCTTCTTCCTAAACAGCGTTTGGCAGAGACCAGATAGTATGTTCGAAGAGAGTCCGTTACCAAAGTCATAAACAATTCTTAGGTGGCACCTAAGCTGACCTTGGACCTCCCTGGACACGTAGACCCCTCATCCGCTCCAGATGTGGTCTCTGTCTAGCACAGAAAACCACAAAACTTTCAAACTGTTTAAATGAAATAATGGACAATCTAACAATGTGATGTTTTATTCTGTCATGACAAATGCTTTCTAATGATGTGACTTGTGTGTTTTTAGCTCTAAAAATGCCTAAGATACAAAAAGTCTGTTTATCTGTGAAAGTCTTCTGACAGATGGAGAAGATACCTTTCTCCTCCAGGAATGTGCCCATACTCTGCATTATTTCATCACTCTGATTACTGAAGAATGCTATAATAGGATTTCTACACTTTATTTTGGTTGCATACTATTCCCAAAGGCATGTTGACTGATATATCTTAAGTTAGCCACCTCTATTGTGTTTAATTAACTGTTTAATAGGATTTGAATTGTTTAATTCTTTCTTATACTTCAGATATATAGTATTTGGTATCAAATTGATCACCATGAGATTTCCTATCCAGTTGGAGTGCTTATATTGGATGTTTAATCAAAATACAACTTAATATTGGCCAAATATTAGTTGATAAAGCGTTGTTAACTCATCCAAAAGCCCTCCCCCTGCGAGTAGCTTAAAACAGAGAGACATGCGGTCTTCTTTCTCTTCTCTTGTAAGCTCTTATCTGCTTACTCTTGTCCGTCTCTTTCTTCCTCCTCGTCTTCGTCACCACCTTTGATTTTCGGCTCCACATATTTTTCTTTAACTCTTTTTGTCTAAGTTTTGTAGCCCGCCGATTCTTTCTTTATAAGCCAGTAAGACTTCAAAGATTTGCTTCATAGTAAATGGACTTTTGTTATTAATTTCAGAAAAGTATTCGTTTGGCCAATGAATTCTTGATTTTTGGAATTAGTTACAAATCAACTTTTTATACAATCGAGACACCAACGCCCAAGCTCCAGCTTCACCTTGTGAGAACCTGCAAGTCCAATCTAAGACTTCTCTCCCAGGGAATCTGGGACAGATCAGCTCGCATCGGAACATCCTCCACTAGATCCATGGCGCTGGATAAAGTGTGGACTTCACCCTCTGGACCGACTCCAAACCAGAAAGTCCGTAGCCCCAGGACCACTCTGAGATCCGATCATAAAAGCTTCACGAAGTAAGGCGTGGTTCTCCAGTCATTTCAGATGGGCTTGAGTGTGTCTTGGTTCAATTCTCCAATAGTTTCCCTTTTATCTGACCTTTTACAAGTAGGTTAATTTGGAAATTAATCCTCTATAACCACTCCATATGCTTAAATGTTCCTTGAGGGTTCATATCTTCTTTCCTGATTGACAGCATCATTGATTTAGTATATCTCTGACATTTATTCCTTCTTAAGTGTTTATTTTATTTTATTTTGTCTTATATATTCATTTTAATAAATCACCCTTATATATTTAAAGGTCTGTCTGTTGGTATTCTATTTGGAAGATTGACATCACTGCATGAGAGATCTGTCTTTAGATTTGAGATTGATTAAACTGAAAAGTTTGACTTAATTGATTAAACTAATAAAGGCTGACTTATTGATTTATCTAATTTAAATAAAATAGTTGATAAATCAATTAATTAAGTTAATTTTGCCTTTTTGTGTAAAAAGGATGGTGCCCCCTTTTAATTAACGAGAGCAAACCTGGTTATTAAATGAATATTAATTAATTTAATGAATATTCAGTAATATCCAGAAAATAATCGCTACACCTATATATGACGTGAACCTTGTTAAAGGAATATCCTCACCAAATTCTCCCAGTGAACTTCTGAGGAGAGCAGATTAAACCAGGTATCGTTGATCAACCATGATAGACCAACTAGGATCATTCACGGACAATTTCTGCATCTTCCTATTTTCCAAGCAGTGATCCCTGGTTGGGAGAAGAGCAAAAACATTGTCACTTTAAGAAAAGCTTGAAGTGATTTTCTTTGCTCTCCTATAAAAGAAGAAACAGAGTAAAAATGCAGATATGCAGTCACTTGCTTGAATTCAGACAATGAATCAGGCAGATCCATCTGCACCACAAGGTCATGTGGTGAGATGAAGACCTGCAACCATCACACTAAGGCTACGTTCACACTGCAGCCATTAATGCTCAACTCCGATTTATTGCTCTAATCCGATTTTTTTGTTTGGCTGTTCAATTTTCACCTGAAAATGTGGCCTGACTGCAGACAGTAATGTGAACAGCTCACTCTCCAGAAGTGACATGCATGCTTAGTCTAACATTAATGACATCAGGCACAGCACGGAGTGATGAGGGGCAACAAACACAGAGCAAAACTGTGCTTCACAATGATGAAAAGTTTGTTTCAATAACGCAAAACCTGATGTTACAGCAGCTCACCTTGAGTGAGCTCTTATTAAAGTAATGATGGCCAAATTTTATTTCTTAAAAAACTTAAGGCGGACCCGCTTTCCTGCCGACCCCTGCCGATGACAGATCGCTGCTGGAGAGCCAAACATCTCAGAGCCATAGCGCTGAACAGGTGAACAAACAGGCGAAAATTTTGTTTTGTCATCTGTTCTGATGTTTGTTAGTTTGTCTGAGAGCAGATCAGACAGGAGCAGACTGTTCTTTGACTGATGCTGTCTCGTACATACAGCCGCGCGTAAACACGCATGGATGAGATGAACAGCAGTGGGTCATCAGTGTCTCTGCGTCCTGTAAACTGTTATTTTAGCCTGATAAATCCATTCAAAAAGTTGAAGCAGTGTTAATAAACTAAGTTTATCAGATATCATAATACAAACATACGATTCATTCATGTTTATTATTTATTGTGCGTGTAAAGGAGACACCAGTCGAATGCCCCAGCACTCTCTCTCTTTCTCTCATCACTCCCCCCTTTGTGCATGGTTTAATCATGCTTGTAGTTGGAAAAACAACTAAAACTCTTAATTTTAAGAAAAAATGCATGAACTTTTTAATAATCATGTCTATATTAACCTCTTATATGTTCTGTCCATGAAGTGACTTTGAAAACATTTGTATTCGAGGTAAACTGCTGCTCTAGAATGACGTCAAAGTCACATTAAATGCGACCTGACTGTTCAGACTGCGGTCACATTCAAGAAAATCAGATTTTTATCTGATTTAGTACCACGTTTGAAAGTACCCTGAATCTGATTTGAAAATGTCAGATTCAATGCGACTCGTGCTGTTCATGCTGTCAGAAACAAAGAAGATACAGGTCACATTTGAGCCAAAAAACAGATTCAGGTCACTTTTGACTGCAGTGTGAACGTGGCCTATGACAGCATCACTGCATCATCATCATCATCATCATCATCATCATCATCATCATCATCATCATCATCATCATCATCATCATCATCATCATCATCATATCCTCTTCAATCTTTATTGCAATAGTGCCTAACCATGACAGATGTTACCTCAAGTCAGTTTACAAAAGACCAGGTCAATGTCATACTCCTCATCAGTTCATCATCATCTTCTTTACCACTACATCTTCATCTCTCTTTGCGTATGTCGACATCTTCATCCTGTAGAAACAGCTCACAGCATCTGATGATGATGATGTTTGTTTTTTAGGATGAAGAGATCAGAGTCTCCTGAGCCCAGCGGTGTGTCTATAAAAAGTGATGACTCTAAAGGTCTTGGGATTCACCTTAAGAAGACCAGACCTTCTGAGGCCAGGTGAGGATTAAAAATAAAAGGACTTTAACCTCTATATTTTAGACTCTCATGGAACAATATTAACTGTGTTTGTTTTATTAGAAAGAAGAGATCAGAGTCTCCTGAGCCCAGTGGTGTGTCCATGAAGAGTGATGACTCTAAAGGTCTTTTTAATGACTTTAAGAAGCACAGATCTGCTCACAAAAGGTGAGAATGCAGAAATTAATATACTTTGACTACCCCGTTTAAGTAACTCAGAGGTCAGAATAAGACTTTATTATCTTTGTACGTCACAAGTACAGAGCAACAAAATTTTCACGACAGTTCAACCTGTCCAAGAACATACAAAGAAAGTGACACATACATGGGGGACAGGACCAGGAAGACTGTCAGCAAGAGAAGCACCCTGTTTTCTTGGATGAGAAAGGGAGAACAGGAGGGAGGACAGGGGGAGGAGGGGAGACAAAAGTCCTCAAACTCAGTTCAAGACAAAGGAGGAGAAGAGTTCGGGATAAGCTAAAAAAAACACTCCGGCACATAAGCATGAGACACTTCAACAGAAAACTTGAGACATTGGGGGTTGGGTTTGCAGTCACACTGGACGTGTCTCCTGAGATGTGTGTGCCTTTGTGTGTGTTTGTATGCAAAAGCTCATGTCCTTCTTCAGACCCACCCATTGTCTCTGCCATCTGATAATGGTGACTATAAGGACGGCCTTGGAGATTTCTGATCCAAAGAAAAGTTCAGAGGAGGAGGAGGGGAGGGGGAGGGTGGAGATTGAGCTTCTGTCTGCATAACATCCAGGAGAGTGGAGAGATAACAGTCTTCAAGGCCAGTACAGGGGGAGCCAGTTGGAGATAACAAATTGTTTTGGGGTCAAACAGACTTGTAATTTTCCATCTGCCTTTAGTCTCTCTGATTCTCTGATGGCGTTTCCAAATGACCAAATTTGCTGGCTAATTCATCCGGACTGTCAACTTCTACAAGGTGTCATCCATCTTATGAAGAAGTTCAAGAATTGTATCCTGCTTGCAAGCAAGCTCACATATCGCATGGTGAGGATTATGTTTATTTAATCAACCTGCTGAGGTCAGGTCAGCTCCTTTTCCCCTCAGACTGTCTTAACCCTTTAGCCCCCTTGCTCAGCTGTTTGGTAGGCCACTGTCTGAGCCCTCAGTGAGCTGAAGGTGGAGCAGCCTGATGGTTCTTCTCCTCCATGTGTCTGTGCTCCATCATGCTGACATGAACCATCATCAGTCCCTCTGTTTTAGAAAGGGTGAGGCGTCAGTCTCCCTCCAATCAGGAGGTCAGAACCGTAAAAATCTATTTTAACATGTGGGCACTGACCTGCTGAGAGGTGAAATGATGACCTCATCTGAGACCCTCCTCAGCGTGGTTCAGGTTCTGAAGGTCATAAAAACCAGAACTTGGTTTAGCAGTCAGAAGGGGGGCAGCATGACATCAGAGGTCCTTTACCCTACCCCTACAAACATCCCAACACTTTAAAACAGCTTCATTCATGCTGAGTCATCCTGATGATAATAATGCTGAGTTACTGATCTCTTTAATACATTCTGTTCTAATCCACAGAGATCAGGTGGAAACATCTGGACTCCTCAGTTTTGTCTCTAAACTGCCTGAATCAGAGCTGGACTCCATATTTCTGGTGAGAACATCACACTTTAACAGTGAAGTCCATGATCTTCAGGTCTGCTGCTCCACCATGATCCAGATGTTGATGTCAGTGTTCTTCTCTTTAACATTTAATCTCCACTGTCTTCTGTTCTCCAGCTGCTGGAGGAGAACATCAACACCTTTGTGAAGAACCAGCTGAAGAGAATCCGGAGAGGTTTAGGTCCAGATTACCCAGAATGCTACGAAGGTCAGAGAGAGAATGAGTTGGTTGGTAAAGATGAGGAGCAGAGGAGCAGCAGAGAGGCATTTCTAAGGATCACAGTGGACATCCTGAGGATGATGAATCAGGATGAGCTGGCTGACCATATATGGAGAGGTAAGAGTTTTACTCTTAAGGTAAACTATGATTGGGGGGTTTATCAGTTGTGACAGGGATCTGCAGCACAGAGCACCAAGGCCTGAAGTCCCTAAACACGAGCTCTAGATTTTTTCTTTTATTAAAACCCACCTTTAAGCAGCCAGTCAGTGATAAACTCATTTTTACCAGCTACTTTGAATGCATCACGTTGAGCTGCACTCTGCAAGCAGATGCTTGTGGTCTCCACAAAGTGCAGGCAGCAGGAGGGACGACTGGTTGGTCCTGAAGACCAACCACAGTCCCACTCAGCAAAGGTTCAACACAGTGGGGGTCTAAGGTTAGAAAGAGAACAGGTCCTCTGAGTTGATTAAAAACTGAGGTGGGGACCAAAACGGCTCCAGGGAGAGCTCTATCATTATCACTGCTCTCCTTCTCTGGCCACTTCTCGGTCCTGGATGAGGCTTCAGTCCACCCCTCTGCTCTGGCTCTGCCTGCATCGATGGATCCCATTCCAGTGGAGTTAGTGCCCAGCTCCACAGTGCAGGGCAGTGCTGACCGGGCTGCTGAGCGAAGGCTGCTAAAGGAGGCCATCTCTAGGCTGGGGGGTCGGAGGGTGGGGTGGGAAGCTCCCTCCCTCGGGCATCCAATACTCTTTCTTCACATCAGCCTTCACCTCACTTCCACCATCAACAGCTAGCACACCTCAGCTCCTTGTCCTCTCTGTCATCCTATTGCACCAATCATCAGACTCCATAACCAGGTCCATCAGTTTCAATAACACCATTACTCACTCTTTTCCTTGTGCCACCATCCCCATAATCCTGGACAACCTGCTGCATTTACTCCCCATCCTCTTCCTGAAATTGTTCTGCATGTTGGCCCCTCCCCCAGATGGTCTGATGCCATCAAAAAGTTTTAACCTTGTTTCTGATTTTCTGTCTTTTTAGCCCAACATTTGTCTTTATATACTCATAATTAAGCTTCTGTTATTTGAAGTTCTTTACTCTGTTGCTGGATTTTTATATTTACTCATTCATATCAGTATCATTACTTGCTCACGTCTCACATCTTCTCCCACTTATCCGTGGTCGGGTCGCGGGGGCAGCAGCCTAAGCAGGGAAGCCCAGACTTCCCTCTCCCCAGCCACCTCGTCCAGCTCTTCCCGGGGGATCCCGAGGCGTTCCCAGGCCAGCCCAGAGACATAGTCTCTCCAGCATGTCCTGGGTCTACCCCGGGGCCGCCTTCCGGTGGGACGTGCCCGGAACACCTCACCAGGGAGGTGTCCAGGAGGCATCCGGACCAGATGCCCGAGACACCTCATCTGGCTCCTCTCAACGCGTAGGAGCAGTGGCTCTACACTGAGCTCCTCCCGAATGACCGAACTTCTCACCCTATCTCTTTTTTTTTTTTTTTTTTTTTCTTTATTGCAAAAAACAAACAAACAATACAGACAGAGACAAAGACATATAACATGACAAGTTACATAACAAAACAGAGAGGAAATAAACTAAAAACAAACAAACAAAACTCTACTACGGAGTGAGCTGTTTTGGTGTGTATGATACGTGTGCGTGTGTGTATAAGTGGTGTGTGCGTGTGTCCTTTTTTTTTTTTTTTTTCTTTTTTATACCCAGAAAAACAAATATTGTCAACCCTCCCCCCCAAATGCTTTATCATCCTATTTATTGCAACCACTCACACCCACAGATCAACAACAGTGCCCTACCAGAGGAGTTCCAAACCCCTGCCCCTCCCAGACAACAAGGCCACCCCCAAGCACATCCACAGACCCGCCACTCCAGCACTTTTTTTTTTTTTTTTTTTTTTTTTTTTTGTGGAGCTATGATGCTTCACTTAGGGCAGAGCCTGATCCCAGAGAGACAGCCCCCAGACCCTGAGGAGGAAGCCTGACAGTCAGTAACAGGCTCAGCCCTATTTCTAGAGTTTTAATTTTTATTTAATTTAATTTTATTTATACATTTATCGTTTTTTTTGTTTTTGTTTTTGTTTTCTTAAATAATATTTTAAATGGACTTAAGTATCTTTTAACATACTGCACCCGGACCCTGAGGAGTGTGCAAATTTGTTCTGTTAAACTGGAGCCGCAGAACACCAAATGTGCCCAGGGGCGACCCCATCACCAGGCAGGGAGGGACTGCAACCCCCCTTCTGAACACCACCATCAATCCATAAGTGCAAGCAGACACAACAGCAAGCTACAACAATAATTTCAATAATATAGATAGATACACAAGTTTTCATATTACTACTAATAGAGATCAAATAATTCCCTCTAAGAACAACACAGAAAAAAAAAATATATATGTGTAATGTGTATATATACACGTATACACACACGCCTACACATATATACACACAGGCATATGCATACACATGCACACATGCAAACATATATTTATATATATATATATATATATATATATATATATATATATATATATATATATATATATATATATATATATATATATATATATATATATATATATATATATATATATATATATATATATATATATATATATATATATATATATATATATATATATACATACACATATACCCATATACATACATATATTCATACATATGCACAATGTAGAGAAATAGATGTATAAAAAATAATTATGATAAAAATAATGTCTATGATAAAAAAAAATGGAAGAGGGAACAGGACAAGAAAATAAGAACAATCACACTTAATTTTCCATATGGGTAGGTGAAACAGTGAATAATTACAGTAACAGAAGCAACAAAAATTTGTTACCAAGGAGAAAAAGAAGAAAAGAAGGAAAAATGTCAAAAGTAAACCAATAAGTAATTTAGAAAAGCAAAAATAATTCAATAAATAAAAATGATAATATAAATTGAAATAGCAGTACTAATAGTAAAAGTAAAGATATCACTAACTTCTGCTACCTTTACCACCACTAATAATAATGATAATGATAATAAAGATAATAATAGTAACAATAATAATAATAATAATAATAATAATAATAATAATAATAATAACAACAACTACAATGACTACAATAAGGATAACAATAATAATAATACTAATAGCAATAATAATAATTATGACTTAGTAGATATCACAGGGTATGGGCATAGAGATACTGAAGTGCTGATGTATTGTGGTGGTTTATGTAAGACTGATTTGCTGTGGATCAAGATTGTAGGAAATTGATGAATGTTTGCCAGATAGGGTTATGGTGGGTGTCAGAGGAGTTTGTATTTTCTAAGGAGATGTAGTCAATGAGGAGGTTTTTCCATTGCGTGATGTGTATAGAGTTCCGTGATTTCCAGTTCATGAAGTTTTTTTTCTTGGCAACAGCTAGCGCCACGAGAAGTAAACGGTTGTGTGTATGGTCAAGTTTTGATGTAGATAGATCTCCTAAAAAACAGAGGGTGGGGGAAAGTGGGATGTGGCAGCCCATGATTTGTGATAGGATGTCTGTAATGTTTTTCCAGAAGTGTTGGACAGGTGTACAGTGCCAGGTTGCATGTATGTAAGTGTCTGTGCAGTTTTGTGTGCAGTGTGAACAGTTTCCGGATGATGAGAAGCCCATTTTTTGCATTTTTTGTCCAGTCAGATGAGTTCTATGGATGGTTTTGTATTGAATGAGTTGTAAGTTGGCATTTGTTGTCATTAAAAAAATGTTCTTGCAGATTTGGGGCCAGAAGTCGGCATCAGGAGCAATTGTGAGATCTGTTTCCCATTTTTCTGAGGGCATAGATGATATTGTATCGGCCTGTGAAATTAATTTGGATATTTTAGATAAGAGTTTTTTTGGAGAAGAGATGTTAATGAGTGCAGAAGCTGAAGGGGGAAGGTCTAGGTTTATATTTCGGTTCTTCATTGCTGATTGGATGGATGATGAAACCTGTAGGTATTGTAAAAACTGCTGGCTCCCGATGCCGAACTTCTGGGCCAGGAGTGGGAATGGAACCAGGGTGTTACTGCTGAAGATGTGTTTGAGGTGAGTGATCCCTTTTTCTGCCCAGGTGCTTAAGTGTAACGGTTGTTTATTGCTGGTGAAGTCCGGGTTGTGCCAGATGGGGGTGAGGAGTAAGGGTGCCAGAGTGGAGTTAGTCATGTTGTGAAATTTCCACCAGGCTGTCAGAGTTGATGATATTGTGGGGTTTTGGAAACAGGGGTGTTTTTTAATAGACTGAGTGAGGAATGGTAAATCTGCTAAATGTATTTTGCTAAATGTCTGCTCTATGTCTAACCAGGTGCTGTCTGATTGGGTGGGATGGGTCCATTTGTAGATATACTGAAGTTGATTTGCTAATGAATAGTGGTGAAAATTTGGTGCATTAAGTCCGCCTAATGTTTTTGTTTTCTGAAGTGTAGTTAGTTTTATTCTTGGGGGTTTATTTTTCCCGTAGAATTTATTGATGGATGAATCAAGAGAGTTAAACCAGGTGAGAGGTGGGTGAGTGGGGATGATTGAGAGGAGATAGTTAATTTTGGGGAGGATTGTCATTTTTATTGATGCTATTCTGCCTGATAATGATAGTGGTATGTTGATCCAGCGTTGGAGATCATCATTTGTTGTTTTGAGTAATGGAGTGAAATTTAAAGGAGTCAACTCTGACAGCCTGGGAGAAATGTGGATTCCTAAGTAAGTGATGTGACCTGTGCAGAATGGGATGGGTGTGGTGAGGGCTGCCACATCCAAACTGCTGGTTTTTAACGGGAGTATGGAGGATTTGTTCCAGTTTATGGAGTAGTCGGCGAGAGAGGAAAATGAGTTGATGACTTTTATTACTTCTGATAGTGATGATTGTGGGTTCTGTATGAATGGTAAAATATCATCTGCATAAAGGCTGATTTTATGGTGTATGTTGGGAGTTTGGATTCCGGTGATGAGGGGGTTCTGACGGATGGCTGCTGCTAGGGGTTCAATGAAAATGGTAAACAGAGAGAGAGTGGGCATCCTTGCCTGGTCCCCTGTGAAGAGTGAATCTTTGTGAAGTTTGTCCATTAGTAATGACTGTGGCTGTGGGTGAGGTGTACAGTGTTTTGACCCAGTTAATAAATGATTCCCCAAAGCCAAATCTGTTAAGGGTGTGGATGAGGAATGACCAGTTAACTCTATCGAAGGCTTTTTCTGCATCTAAAGTGGTGATGATGGTTGGATGGTTGTGTGTGGCTGAGTGGTGCATGATATTGAACAGTCTGCGTGTATTATTGGATGAATGTCTTCCTTTGATGAATCCTGTTTGGTCTGGATGAATTATGGATGGGATTATTTTTTCTAATCTGTGGGAGAGTGCTTTAGTGATGATCTTTATGTCGACATTGAAGAGTGAAATGGGACGATAGCTTGAAGGCAGGGTAGGATCTTTATTTGGTTTGAGGAGAAGTGAGATGGAAGCTGTGTTCATGTTGGGTGGAAATCTGGAGTTCTGTTGTATTTCAGATAACATGTTATTGAAAAGTGGGGCTAAGATGGACCAGAAGTGTTTGTAGTACTCAGCAGGGAAGCCATCGGGACCGGGAGCTTTATTGTTGGGCATTTTATTGAGGGCAGAGTGGATTTCTTCAGTTGTTAAGGGGGAGTCTAGTGTGGTTTTTAGATCAGGGGAGAGGTGGGGTAAGTTAAGGCTGGTGAGAAATGATGTAATGTCTTCATCTTTTGGGTTATTGTCTAAGGAGTAAAGGTTTGCATAAAATTTTCTGAATATTTGATTTATTTCATCTGGTGAGTTTGTTGGCTTCCCTGCTGAGTTCTTGATGGTGGAGATGGTGGATTTTTCCTTATTTCTTTTGATTTGATTTGCAAGGTATTTTCCTGATTTGTTATTGTAGTGGAAGTTTTCTTGCCGGAGTCCGTTGATTAAAAAGCAAGTTTTCTTATTCAAGATTTGGTTTATTTCTAATTTATACTGTCTTAATTTCTTCTCATTTTCTTCTGTTGGGTTAGTTGCATTTGAGATCTCAAGTTGTTTGATTTTTTCTTCTAACTCAGATTCTTGTTGTCTTTCTTTCTTTTTTTTTTATGGGCAGAGTATGAAATGATGATTCCTCTTATGACGACTTTACCTGTTTCCCAAAAAAGTGTGGCTGATGGCTTTGAGGAATCATTTATTTCCAGGAAGGATGCCCACTCTCTTGTGATGAGATTGTTAAACTCAGGGTCTTTCAGGAGTGATGTGTTAAAGCGCCATCTGGAGGTTGGTTTGTGTGGTATGGTGTAGTTCCATTTGAATGATACTGGGGCATGGTCGCTAATGATGATGGGGTGGATACGGTGTTCAGAAATGTTCGGGATCATTGAATTACTGGTGAGGAAGAGGTCGATACGTGAGTATGAATGATGTACTGGTGAGAAAAATGTGAATTCTTTTGCCGATGGATGCTGTAGGCGCCAACTGTCACCAAGACCAAAATCTCTCATGAACTGGATTATTGTTTCTGCAGATTGCCAAGTGCGTTTATTTCCGGATGTGTTTGATCTGTCTATTGATGGGTCTAATACTGTGTTAAAGTCGCCGCCGATTATTATTTGAGAGTCTGCAAAGCTGGTTATGGATGAAAAGAAGTTATAAAAAAAAGATGGGTCATCAATGTTTGGGCCGTATATATTATCTATTGTCAGGGAGCTGTTGTTGATTGATATGTTAATGATTACGAATCTTCCTTCTGGGTCAGTGATGGTGGAGTTATGGATGAATGATATTGATTTGCTAATTAAAATACAAACTCCTCTTTTTTTTATTGTACTGAGATGAAAATGAATGGTTGAACTGGGATGATTGCAGTTTTGTATTGTGTAGTTCTGAGAGACTTGTTTCCTGTAACAAACAGATATCTGCCTGGAGTGAGGTGAGGTGATTGAATATTTTATTTTCTTTAACTGTGTGCCCATACCCCGAATATTCCAAGTGACAAATTTTACAGATGACATGTAGGTGGGTTGGTTTCAAAGAAATAAAAGGGGACATTATGCTGAGTGTATGTGTGTGTAAGTGTGGCTGTGGATATGTGTGCGTGTGTGTGTGAGTGCGTGTGTGTGAGGGTCTCTGTTATGACAAAACAAGACAGGAAAAGAGCAAACATAGAAACAACAAGCAAAACAAAAACATTGAACAATAAAAAAGAGTGATAGCGCCATTTATCTGAGAGGGGTCTGGCAGCAGACCTGCACTGAGAGGACCCAGCGTTGCAGACCTGCACTGAGAGGACCCCCTGCACTGAGAGGACCCGACGTCACATTTTTTTTCTCACATCACATGCTCCAGTGTGTTTTTTTTCCCGTGAAGAGAGAAGCTGAGTTATAGTCGAGTGACTACATTTCGTCTTTTTCGAAGAAACAGGAACAGTCTTTATTCCATTACAAACGTTGTCTTTTCCATTATATAGTGCTCTGTGTCATAATATTTATTGGAAAAAAATGACTTTTGGACTTTTGGGTGTTTTTCGTGCTGCAATCCAATCCAAAAGTTAGCCTAGTTAGCGCTAACTAGGCTAACTTTTGGATTGGACATGGATGTTTTATATAGATATATCTATGAGATAAGCTTGACATGACAGGCTGTCACTGCCTGTGGCATTTAAACATGTATGAAAACACCCAAAGTGATCACTGTAAGCAGACTGCTTAAGGATTAAAAGCAAATTAAGCGCTGTTATCGTAGTTAGGGCAGCAGTGGCTAGGGCTAACTAGGTTAACTTTAGGATTAGACATGGATGTATTATTTAGATATATGAATGAAATAAGTTTGACATGGGAGGGCTTTCACTGTCGTTGGCATTTAAACGTTCTTCCCAGTGTAATGGCTTTTATTTCTGAAAAGTTTTGAATAAACTTTTGATAAAAATACGTGCTTCCGGTATATTCGCTTTTATTTTGAAAGACTTCAAATCAGCTTCCGGTCCTGTCAGTGCAGGTCTGCAGCCAGAGCATGTGAGAAAAAAAACATGACGTCGGGTCCTCTCAGTGCAGGGGGTCCTCTCAGTGCAGGTCTGCAAAGCTGGGTCCTGTCAGTGCAGGTCTGCAGCCAGACTGTCTTGGTTTATCTGAGCACATGCTGTGCGGAGCGAGACCTAGGTGCTACAGTAAATGTTAATGATAGTCCATGGTTTATTGGAATCAGCGGCGGAGTGAGAGAAATGAGCTGGGAGGGGGGCGGAGGTCTATGTAGCGGAGAGAGAGAGCGTTAGCGGGGGGGCGGGGAGGTGTTTGTTTACATGAGAGAAGGGGGGCTAGTATAACCAGGGGGTGATGTCCTTGCTGCGATATAACTGTCCGTTTATGTAGAGTTTGTCCACTGAGATGACTGCTTTCTTGCCTTCTGATATCATTTGTCTACGGATGGGGAAGAGTTTTTTGCGTCTGTCCATGATTTCTTTCGGGTATTGATCATTGAGTCCAAAGTCCGTTCCTTTTAGCTGTTTTCCTTGATGTTTGACCAGTTCTTTCTGTTTAAAATGTTCGAATTTGGCGACAATCGGGCGGGGTCGGTTCACTGTAAAAATGAAAACTTAAAATTGTTGGCCTGACAATGCTTTTTAAGTCAGGCAAACATTAAATGTTTTGTTGTGTTGCAAACAACATAAAAGCAGTTATCTCAACTACCTTTTATAAGTTTGTTGAGTAAAGTTGGTCTCATATAAAAACTTAGGTTGGCAGAACTTAAAATTGTAGGTTTGAGGCTATGACTAAATTCTTTGAGTTGGCTTTCAGAAAGAACGGGGTTTCCAACTCAAATCTGCAGGGGTCTTTCTGCACTTTCAAGTTCCCACATGTTCTGCCATTTTCCTGTGCACTTGTCCTGGATGGATGTTATCTCAATAAAGGTGAGTATTTTATTTGAGTATTAATCAAAGTCTAGCTTTGCAGTTGATTTTGACTTGATGCAGATTAATGTTACTTTATTTTTTGTCAGTTAGCTTAAGACAGCATGGCCATTACAGATATGTTAGCCACCTTGAACATTAGCTAGCTACCATGCTAGTGGTTACTGTGCTGTGACGAGATGCTGCTTCACCAAACCACTAACCCGGGTGAGGAGGTGTTTTTCATGTGTGTTCAGTACAATTTCTTTTCTGTGAAAGCATGAATTATCATGTCTCAAACTTTGAAATCAAAACTCCCTGTTGAAATGTTGCTAGAAAAAAGGTTGATCTTATCTTGGCAAATAATAGATTGTGTGTCTGAACAGACGAGGCAGTAAATCCGTTTAATTTTAAAGGGGAATGGCTATCAACAAAACATTGCTCACAATTGCTGCAATGAGATGTGTATGTTATAACGTTAAACATTAAAATTCATGTATAGACAGCTCCACAGACTGACATATTGGCCTATGGCACGGTACAGATTAGCAATGATACTAAGAGGACCCTTTCTCCTGCACAGTGCAGCAGGTTGGATTGGCACAGATGCACTGCTGAGGTTCACCAGGCCACTTGAGAGGCAAAGTTTGACTGCAGCACCTGGCTCCTGTTGTTTGCAATACGATGGTAAGTTCCTACCCAAAACTGTTTCTTAAAGTTCTAAATACAAAGTAGTAAATTATTAAGACACAATCATATTAGCCGTTAACCAAGAGCCCTGCAAGAATTTTTCCCTTCATGAAGAATGTAACGTTCTTCTATTACTGAATACCTGTACATAATACAGTCAGTTCAATAGAAATCCCAGTACTACTCCTGAGTCTGAAGATAAATATGCCAGTCTGACGTTAAATGCATTACTTTAATTCACAAAAAAAAAAAAGTATCAGAAAATGAAATACAACCTGTGCTACAGATTACCGTATTTTCCAGTCTAAAAATTGGTATTTTTTATCATAGTTTAGCTGATCCTGCAACTTTTAGTCAGGCGCGCCTTGTATATGAAAATATAAATAATTTAACATGTTTTTAAACATTAATTCATGGGTCAATGACAAATAAGAGCTTACATGAAGAGCAGTTAAAATATTTTAATAAATTGTTTTGAAAGATTGCATCACGTTTGCAAAAATTGTATATTTTGTATAAATGTTTGTTTCATGTAGTTTCAAATCGTCTTTGAACTATTTTTTACAAAAGGAAAAGTTGGACTGAAAATGTCAAGTGGTCTTACCACAACAAAAGGATAAATATTAAATATTTTACATCTGGGGTGTATACAGGTGTACTTAT